>JAVSBS010007822.1:72264-101564 GCA_033124195.1 Coracias cyanogaster | reverse complement strand
GGGCAGTGGTGGAGTCCCCATCCCTGGAGGGGTTTCCAAGCCGTGGAGATGTGGTGCTGAGGGCCAGGGGTTAGTGGGCCCTGGCAGTGCTGGGTTGACAGTTGGACCCGATGATCTTAAAGCTCTCTTCCAACCAAAACAATTCAGATTGTGTGATTCTCATTCTCTCTTGGTATCAAAACCAGGCACCTGAGGAGCTGCACTGGCAGAAGTCACTCTCCAGTGAAACACCCAGGGAATTTCACCTCTTCAGACACAGTGTTTGAGGCTTTGTGAAATTCAGTGACGTGCCAACTTTCAATTTTGCTTTAGAAGCACGTGTTCAGGAGTGTACTTACTTGTAGGGGCTACACAGAGAGAAGAGAGGTGTCTCCTGCATTGCTGTGCCTTGTAAAGATAGACTGGTGCCAACTGAGTGGACATCCACCATTTCTTACCATGATACAGGAGATGTTTGGGCTGATCTCTTTGGTTTGAGCGCCAAGCTTCCTTCCTTCCTTTTCCGAATGGCTTATAATTGCACACTTCAAAAGCTCTCACTTTGAAAAGAAAAGTTATTAATGAAATAGCTTGATGAAGTAGAATTTATTGGACTTTTTTATAGTTAGAACAAAAACAAATCAGCACAACAGTGTAATTATGAGTTAATTATTCTAATAACTTTCACTTTCATTTATATTTTTAATCTTGATTTCTTTTTCTCTGCTGAAGAATAGGAGGCAATCTAAACAATGAATTAATTAATTACTCTAAGCTCCTTGATCTTCTCCGTGTTGTTTCCACCCTCTCTTTTCAGATCATTAGAATTAGAGATAATCAGGGCAGGATTTAATTTGCTAGCTCCTTCCTTTTTCCCAGCTCCTCCAGGTTTGTTTTTTTTTCTGCCCTAAATCCCATTTTTTCCTCCCTCTTTTACCTTCTTATCTATATTTAAGTTATTTCAAGAGCAGGTAGAAAAAAAAGGGGAATAAAAAAGACCCCTATCCATTACAAGTTTCTCAGTGGGTGAACTCGTGCTGTTCTTGCTGTAGCCTACTGAAGTCAAGGGAGCTCTACAGAAGTGTTCTTGGGGATGTCCTGTCTCCATTAGAGCCATCAGGACATCACTGTGCTTTGCCATTTGGATCTGCTGCGTAGGTAATACGCTGTTGTGTAGTATTGAGCACAAGAAAATCCATCCCCTCCCCACAGTTCCGAATTGGCAGCGCTCCTTCTTCCTTCCTGCTGCAGCTTTCACCCTCAACTTCCACTCCCTGGAAACTGGGAATTGAATCTGGTGATGGAAGGGGAATTATCTGCTGCCTGCAGCTTTGCAGCGCAGGTTTACTCAAACATATCAGGTTAAAATTTCCCTTTCCTGAGAAAGAGCCGTGGGGAATTGTTGCTGGTGCTGGGCAGGACTGAGGGGTCCAGACAGGATCTGGAGTAGCTGAGGCTTGCTGTGATGAAGACATCCAGTGCAAATAAACCAGACTGGTGACGAGGGGCAGAAGAAGACCACAGGAGGCTACATTTGTATTACCTTTTGCAGGCAGACATAAGCATGCTTAGCCTGTGCTCCAGCTGGGCTGGAATTTAATATATTTTATGTTTTGTTGGATTTTTGTTGCTTGCAGGGCTGACTTATAGTCAAGGGCTTGGAGTTGCTGGTGCCTGCCTCCACAGTGGGACCTGAATGCCATGGCGGCTTGAAGATATCTATTCCTCAGCATAGCAGCAGCATCAGGGCTGGTGCCTGAGCTCTTTGGATGCACAGTTCAGGTATCTCATTTCTGCCGTGCACATCATAAGTAGGTCCTGACGTTCCTCATCCACTCTTTTGACATGCTGTTGTCTGTTGGTACTTGCACCTCGAGACCACTTGAAAAAACACAGGTCCTGATCCCTCTGCCATCACAATTTCACAAACACTTCAAGCTGGAGCCCATCATTTCCACTACAGGAAGACATGCTTTCCTCTCATAGGCAGGCATCCATTCCATGTTTCTCCTTCCCTTCATGTTTATGTAGCAAATTGAATTATAGAACCAAGCCACATTAGAAACCGTCCAGCAGAAATGGTTAGGTTGAGGTTTTTTGGCAGCAGCACTCACACCATCTCAAAGTGAGCATGAAAATACAGTTTTTCTAACTAGTACAACAATTCAAGATCCAGAAAGTCTTGAGTTTCCTTTTGGCCTGTGCTCTTTTCCTGGGTACATAGCAATATATGTCTTTAATGTGCTAAGTTATACTCCTGCAAGCTACTTAATATCTATAACAGCACCTAATGATGCAGAGATTGTGAGCCTCTTACAGTCAGAGTGTTGGCGTTAACTCCAGCGAAGCTGGGACTCCACATGGAATTTCAGTGTTGATGAAAAACAGATGAGAATAATAACTATCAATTCTGCTGGTAACCGGTGAAATCTGCAATTCCTACTCAGCATTTACTGTAATCCATGTTTTACCTGAGTAAGATTGGCAAGATTTGACTCAGAAATGATCCATATTAGCTTGCAGCGTTGTTCTTACAAAGCTGTCAGTATTTTTTTCAGCTCTTTATCTTATTCTTAACATCTTTCTCATCTCTCCTCTGTGAGCCTATGGGAATATTCTTTCTCCCTTTTCTTTCTCTGCTCTCCTTTTTCCTTCTTCCTTATCCTCACCCTCTCGCTATTCTCTTCCCCTCTTGCCCTGCCTCTCAGAGGACATGCAGACCTGTATGCTAAGCCCGCTGCCATTTCCAATGTCAAAATAACCGTAATAATTCTGAGAGGTGTGGTTTTAGGGTTCAGTTCTAACATGTTCTGTGAACAGCCACACCTATACAATTCACTCTGACATATATATATTTTTTAAACATTTGCTTATCCATGTGTCTGTGTACTGATAATCGTAGGTTCAGTCCTGCAAAGGGCTGAGCATCTCCTTATGCTTTACCAAATCCCATTGGTCTTGAAGAAGAGACACAGGATATCTGAGCATCACCCAATAGCTTCCACTCCTCACCATGGTGGTGTTTGAAATGCTTATCAACTCTAGCTGATAAGCGGCATTTAAATTATAATGTTTCTGAGGGTGGCTTTTTATTTCTTTGTATTTCTTTGTTTGAAAAATCAGCTCATGAACTTCGGGGTACTCTTTGTAGGAAATGAAAATGGCAGGTGATTTTTGGAGATGTTTGACTGCAGTCTGAACGTGTGTATCGAATGATGAGGGGCACGTCTTCTTCTCCACTTCTGCTTTACATTCTTCCAACATACTTCACTGGCACACTTCTTCAGCTTCCCAGTCTGGCTCTGCAGCGAGTAGGCAGCGAGCAATAAACGTTGAAGGCAGGCTGTGATTGCTGCTTGCACAAGTTACATCCAACCAAAGATTGATTTTGAAGTGAGAAAGAGTCTTCTAAGATGACAGATAACTGCAGCCAGAGGCTGTGAAATGGTGGCAATAGCGTCATGGGGACAAGGGGGTCAAGGGACTAAGGGTCTCACTTGGGAAAGGCGATGCCGGGACATTGGAATGTCACAGCCAGATTAAATTCATGGAAGGCAAGTCTTCGGGTCAGAAGCTTTTGTCCGCTGCTTGGGTGAATTAACAGATTGTTTTAGCAGTCTTCTAAAAATAGTGCTTTTTAGAAGGTTGCAGACAATGACTGAGGATGTTTTGGGTCTTGAAAATCAGAAAATTATGTACATGAATGCTGAAATTAAGCTATTTAATCTGCGTCTTGTCAAATTAAACATAAGGTGGTATTTTTCATCTTTGAATCTTGACAAATTGGTAAGTTTGCTGAACAAAAACTGTGTAGCGTAATAAGTCTTTTTCTAGAGTCTTTGAGCTTATTAAAATAAATGGATATCTAAATTTTGGATGGTTTCAGGCAAATGAAATCAATATGTATTTCTGAAGTGGCAGTTATTGTTGAGCTCAGATTTTCTACTGTTACTCTGAAATACTGCCTTTTTTTCTATCAAATCAAGTGATTAGTTTGCCTTTGTAAACAGCATTTTGGTGGACTTACACGAAATTGAATAATTATGGATTCCAACAGCTTCCAGAATCTTTCTCATTTTTAGTTCAGTAGTAGGTCAAAAAGGGGGAGTGCTGTAGGGTTCAAATCATTGCATTGACCTGTGCAAGTGAGAGAAGAGCATGATCTAGTTAAGACATCCATATTCTCTTACTCATACCTGATACTTGCACGTTTTTGCAGAGAGATACCTAAAACTTGGGGCTAGCAGATGCTAAGATAATCCACCATCTAACATTAGAAACACTAGATTGCTCTGCCTTCTTTGCCCTTCTCTTTTTTCCTGTTCTGAATTCTGTTATATCCTATTTACAGTTGAACTGTGAAACCTTGAGGGCCTTGGATGCACCTTCTCTTCTCGCTGGCAGCTAGTAGGAACTTCTCAAAGTGCTCCAACACATCGCACCCCACTTGGAGAAAACTGCCAGCAGTGGAGAAGCAGCAGCATTTCCTGTGGGTGCCACCAGTTGTGGTGGAATCTTCTGTCTGAATACGAGCGATGCTCTTGACCAAGGTCAGGGGCACACTGCGGTATCCTCAGCAGGGAAAGACCTGTCCTGTCCTTTGTTTCTGACTTTCTGCATGGCTATAGACAAGTGCTATGGTTTCTGTTCCCCAGGTAACAAATGAGGAGCATAAAATCATAGAAACTACATCTTAGTCTTCTCTTTTGAATGTTGATGTTGCTTTGCTATAAATGATGCCACTTGCTTCCTTTTAGGTAAATAACCATCTTTTATTTGCAAAGGTTTTTTTGTGAACATACTCCAGTTCAGGAAGAACACGTTCTTATGCTTGTGGTAAAAAAAATCCTCAAACCCAAGGCTTGTGTATGGGGACGGTCTGTCTGTCAATACACCCCAGATGTGTTGGCCATAAACTTGATTTAGTATTCCTCACCCATATTTCCTCATGAGGCGGACTAATGAGAAAGGAAAATAGATAAGGGAAATGTCAAGGAGAATTGCAGTGAAAATTTAGATTGTTTTGCAGGCAGGTAAATAGAAACGGGGGTAAAAAGCAGGAACTTTTCATTCTGCGACAATTGCTTCTGCTGTACAATACGAGACACTTTTAAAAACGGAATTTGGGGTGGAAAAAAAGCCTTTCGTTATAAAATCCTGGCTGCCTCCATCAAATCTGTAGCTAAACAGATTCTTATACTATGCCTGGCAGGAGAGGCAATCACAAACATGACTCGTAGCAAATGAGCATTATTACCAAGTATATTCTAGTTCCATTTATAGTGGGCATCTGTGAGAACTTGCACAGTTTTAAAGACTATTGTTGGAGCAAAACTCTGTCTTGCTGAAACACAAACTCTGTAAGAAATAGTTCTGTCTTCAGTGACGGAGAAAGGAAATGTTACTGCTGCAGGGTCCTGTCTGCTGACCAGTGTCCAAGTTCCTTTATTAATCATCATTCAAATGATTTTGTATCCTCAGGATGTGCTGGTGAAGTTATTTGTTGCCCCAGACTTACCCACTGTAATTGATGACTTTATTCTTTCTAAGTAACTCCCTTCTTACGGGTTTCAAACTAGTCTGAAAATATTTCAGCCCTTTATGACAGGAAGATCGTGTCAAGCCAAGGAGAGAGACATGAACTAGGATGCAGGAGAAGTGGTGTTCGTGTTAAACTCTCCTGCTGATCTGGTGGCTGATCTTGGCCAGGTCAGGTGGCATTTTTCTCTTTTTTTCTGCTTCCAAGGTGGTGATAATGATACTGCCTTGATACCTGCCTGCGGAGGAAGGGCGTTGTGTAGTCAGTTCCTGCTGTATTCAGCCCCTGCTCCCTCTGACTTACGAAGTTAGAGAAAAATAAGTGACAGTGGCAGATAACCGGTTGCCTCCTTCATGCATAGATACGTAGATAATCTCAGTCAGATGGGAATCAAGAACAGATGTTCCCTAAACATATGCGCAAACAAAAAAATGCAAGTGGGAATGTTCGTGAGCAATGAATAAAGCCGGAGAAAGGAACGAAGTATGATTTCAGGATGTAAACAAAGGTTTGTGAGGCCCGATTTGGAACTTCTCAGCTGACTCTAAAAATGGCACATTAAGAAAATGAAAGGATTTAGGGATTTATTTCTTAATAACTCTGAGCCACGAGGACATTTATCTAAGTGTCCTCAGTCTTTTCTGAGCAAGACTAAGATGGTTAAACGGACGTTGTGCCAGGACATGCATCTGTTTGCATCCAGGCTTCTCCCCATGTGCTTGAATTCATAATGTAGACAAAAAGTTAACTTTCCAGATTCTTTCAGTGCTAAGGGAATTTTCTCATGATTCAGTTTCAGTCACCTTACAACCTTCCAGAACTTTAATTTTTCTCAAAGTGAGCATTAAAAAGACTGACTAAAAACTTTACTGTCCTGCTACTGTTCTGTTTTCCTTCCTTCAAAACATCTGGCTACGTTCAACTCAAACTTTCTCTTACCCCCCTTTTAAATTATTACTTCATAATGCCATTGATTTCAGCGCAGATCTACAACCTCCTGCAGAAGAAAATGAGGGTGAAGTCAAGTCTCTAATTGTAAAGATATTTTTCCACTACCTGACAGGCTGCTCATTAGCAATACTGCAAACAGGAGGTAAATTCTTAAGTGTGGATTAAATGTCTTAAATCACTACATGCTACCTTTTTTTGCCGTTGAATGGGATGACAAAACAACGTGGAACTTTCCTAAGATACAAAGATGTGAGGTACAAATAGATACAAGGTTAGAAAATGGTATTTTTCTGTAAGCACAATTACGTTTTCGCTGTTAAGATGCTGATCTTGTTCACACATCTGCAGTTTCAGAGATGTTACTGTGGTTTTGTTCTAAATATGCAAAAACAAACCTGGAAGATGTTGTTTTCCTCCATATAATGTCATTAAAATGTGACTCTCTTATTTTTTTTAAATTTTGGGGGACGTGTGTGAGAGGGTGTTTGTTAAAATACATGTAGCTCTCCGCATCCTTTCATACGATTTTACTTTTTCCATTTGGCTGAAGCAATCCCAGGTACCGCACCGAGCAGGAGCATTCACAGGTGCTTTTCTTTGATGTGCACTGACTTAAAAGCTATTCCATCTTTGCAGAAAAAACCCGTGCGATGTATTTTGTGCACTATCAGTAGCAAATTCTTCTTAGTGAAAACTATTCTCTCTACTTAGAAATCTTCACGTTTATGTACGAGGGCTGCTTCATAAGGTCAAAGACACGAGTTCTATTTTTCCCAGCAACTCGAGCAAAGCAAATGTGAAAGCTGTGAAATATCTGCAAGCTTGCTTGGCACCCGATCAGCTCTGATTTGCGAGGATGTTCATGTTACTGTTACTGAATTAATATATTTGCACTAGCCTGCTTTAATTTAGATGTGTTCCAGACCAGTTAGCTGGAAGAGCTAAATAGGTGTTTAGTGTTTAATAGATATATGATTATTACTTTTATTTAACTTACTAATAGAGCTGGGTAGAAAATGGTTTTCTTCAGCCTCTGAAGTTTTTGAAATTTAAATTGAATGCCACACGAGGAAAAAATTATATATTCTGTTGGGGGTTTCCTGTGTGTCCGCACGCACTCACAGTCCTTGTAAGAAAAGAAGGTGGTAAAATTCTTGCTGCAGAGCCTGCTGCTGTGGGTGCTTAATGAGCGATACAAGCCCAGAGCAAATGGGCTGAGTTTGGGTATTTTTTCTGCCTGCAATACTAGGTACTGTAGGATGGGTTTCTCTCCTGTCTGCTCAGGAGGTCTGCGCTGTTCATGGAACCTGAGAAGTGCCTTGTCATAGTCACACTGCAAAAAGTTTCATTTCTGTGAATCAGTGAGTCGCATTTGGTTGAAAACTTCCCAATCGCTGCCGTTTAGTCCTTCATTTTGATGATAGTTTTCTTCTTGTGTCTTCCCTTCCTTATCCTCTCTCTTCTCGGAGCTTATTTTGCCAAGGCAGTCCATTTCAGATAAATCTGGAAATTTTAACAACTGATTCTTCAAACATCTGCCACAACATCTGGGCTTGGAGTCCTGAGAATAACTAGCACCCTCCCTCCTGTCCGCCTCCTCCGTACTTAAAAACCAAAGCAGGTGTCGAGTGGTTTTTCTGCTACCTCTAGTAGTATAGAAAACGTGGGAAGACTCCACAGGAGAGGAACCCTCCTAGAGAAGGTGACACACAGCTCTCCGAGGTGACAGTGCAGCCAGCAAGCAGGACCCGGGAGCAGGTCCTCTGCAGCAGCTCAGTTTTCTGCCCTCACTTGGCTTCCCCCTTGTCTTGTCTTCTTCCAGCTCCTTGTTGCTGTCCCCACAATTGCAGCTGACTCTTGTGTGCTGATTCAGCTGCTTTTTCAACACCAAGCTGTCTCTCATTCTTTAAAGTAGCTTCAAGCTCTCATTTCTCCATGTTTTCTTCCAGCTGCTCATGCTGTGCAGCCACAGGACGTGGACAGTGAAGTCCAGGTTGCCAGATGTGTCCAAAGCAGTTTGTCCCAGCAGATTTTCTTTCTGGCTGATCTGAGCTAGCTACGTTTCTTTTTTCTGGCCACATCAGCTCTTCTGGCTAGGCAGGGTTTTGCATGGTGTGCATTAATGAACTCACTGAAAGCTCCAGGCTGGTTCATCGTACCTAATTTAGCCAACTTTGCAGTTGTCACTCCTCAGCAGACTGGGCCGTGCTGTCCTGAGGTGGTGATGGCTGCTTTTCCGGGCCAAACACCCGCATTTCCTTGGGTGAACCAAGCAAAATCCATTTCTAAACAGCTTTATTGTTCAGATTATGTCTTCTGAATAAGACACACGCGTCACGGAAAGAATACTGTTCGTATTTTCTGCAGCTTAATTTCTTTATCTGAAATAAGCAATCCCAAGGAATACCAGTAGGTTTCCAAAACTTTCATGGAAATGGAATATGAGTTGGGTGAGGAGGCAAAGAACAGCACCAGTGGAGCAGACTGCGTTGTCCTCACAAACTTCAGTGCTGACCCTTTACGTTCTTCCTTATAACCCAACCAAGCCATGAATCTCACCAGCAAAGGTTACCTGAAGACCCTTGCATACAGCGTGTGCATTACCAGTTTGTGCAGCTTAACGGAGGGACACGCTTTTGTGCAGCCATTTTTTTGCACTAATTTACACTGTTTATATATGAGAAAGGTATTTGGATGTTGAGCACCAGGAAAAAGCTTGAACGTCTTCGTTTTGTAGACCTGCTTTAGAAGCTGAAGTCCATGTTGTTAGCCAGCTACCTTGAAACCACTCTTAAATCACATTAAGGTGAAGCTGGTAGAAGTATGTATTTATTTAGTGGGTAAAAGAGGCTCTAAAGTTACGAAGGTTTATAAAGGCACAAAAGATTCTTTTTTTTTTTTTTTTAAGAAGAGCTCTAACATTTAATCCCACACTCAACTGACAAAACATTAGATGTTTACAAGCTCCCAGTCAAGGATCTTGTTCTTAAGAATCTTTACTGTATTCGTATGAGAGGTGTTTGAGTTGGGGACACGTGCTTCTTTCTGACCTTCTCCTCAACTGGTACCCCTCCTCCCTTGTTTGGAAGTGCTGAAGGCAGTCATGGCATGGCACTGAGCTAAACTCTTAGCAAGCAGTACCTTACCTGGTCTGCCCGGTGAGGCAATGAACGAGCCCCAGCGAGGAGCTTTTCCATACGCTGAACATTGTATTTCACATCAGGCTGGGAACAGATGGCCAACTTCTGCGCTTAGGTACAAGGCTAGCTCATACTCATGGTACCATGACGCTGCCAATTTGATGTATTTGTGGGTTAACAGTGTCACACGTTCTCCATTACACACGGGAAGGGCAAAATTCAGAAGGCTTCTATCTTCTGAAAACATCTCAGCTGTGGTGCCAACAAAAAACCTTGACAGTAGCTAGGCACTGGTGTCTTCTGGCCACTGCTTGTTCCAGTGCTCGTTGCTCCCATGCGCTTTCACCATCTGACGTTTGTTTATGGACTGTTAGGTTTAATCCTAGGCTTTTTTGGGGGGTGGCAACGTTGCCACTGCTGGTTTTGCACGGTTCGTAGCCACAGCGGGGTTCTAGGTGCTAACACGGACATGTGTAGGGATGTATTTTTTCTTGACGCTGCTGATCTAGACAAAGGCCTCCACCAATTTTATTTCCAGCTCTCTCCTGCTGCTATGAATGATTTAAAGGTCTACAATTTGTCTACAATTTGAATGCTTTTTAGATACCTTGCCCACCCCACCCCCAACACGTCCCATATTTTTTTGAAGCCACTTGGTCTCTTTCAACAACTACGTCATCACTCAGTGGAGATACAGTGTGTAGATTAAAGGCATTAACGTAACATCTGCTGCCAACAGCTGACACATCTTGCTGCCGTGGGAGGGATCACAGCGTGCATGGCTGGTATGTATCGCTGAATAGACAGGAGGAGAGAAGGGGATGAAGGGACTGAAAACCGTGAGCTCTCCAGCTCGCAAACCCGGATTTTTAAGTCACTAATTCCACTGTCTGATGCTACTGTCTAATTTCACTGATGTGAACCAGCTCGCTTCATGTCTCAACATCTACAGTCCTCATACATCTCTTCCTAAGTAGTCCTGGGTAGAAAAAACCACGGACCCTTCGTAATAGTGTTTTCAGGGCCTTTTGAGAATATAGAACAGGCAAGCGTTGCCTCTTGCCACTGTTGTTGTTCTAGCCCTGGGTTCCTTAATGCCCTCTAATAACATCAGTGAGTTCTATCTATTCCTAAGAGCGAGGCAGCAGGAAGGAAGGGGTGAAAATACCATTGTTTGCTAGCACAGAATTGCTCAGCACTGCAGCTGTAAACGTGGACTGATTATTTCTCTTTCTGTTTAATGTGAGGCTACTCCAAGTTTTCTAGCAAATCGGTTGTATTTCATTTCCTCTTGGCTGCATATAGTTTGTGCTGGTCTTAAGCATCTTTAAGAAAAAGTTGCTTTTCTTTAGCTTATTACAGCTACCTCATGAGGAGGTAGTCACCATGTAGATGTTAAGAGTTAAAAGGCATACCCAGAGAAATCCCAAATAGCTTCAGTATCCTTAATACATGCCTTAACCCATTTCCACTCATGTTCTTCTCAGATCATTTGAGAGCTTCGAAAAATACCAGTAGTCTAACAAGGGAATAATAAACAAGTTATGTATTTCAGTGGGAAAATCCTAGTATATGACAACCTCTGTTGTAGAGGGAGCTGATCCTGATGATGAGTCCATCAGAATCCTTTACTAATGGGTCAGGTCACCTTTGCCTCTTGTCTAGGGAAGTTGCTATATCAAGATAAAGCTGAACATGTGCTGAAACACTCCCAAATTGGAGATGAAGTCAGTCAGCCTGCACTTGACCTGCACTTTGGCCTCTCACTGCCATCCTTTTGGAGTTTCTGTGAGTCTGAAGAAGAGAAGTGGAGGTGACTGCCAAGGATGAAGAGCAGCAAAGAGCAGAAAGAGGTGAGGAGACAAAGTGAGACATGAGGTGGGGATGTTGGAGGTAGGGTTTGACACCCAGATCAGGAGGGGTCTTCAGATGACTCAGCTTAAGCCAGTGCTTGAAGGCCTTGTTGAAATGGATCGAGGAGCAAATTGGTGAAGAAGGTGTTAAAAGAGAAAGGAAATGCCTGAGGAGTGTAGTATGGCCCTGCTGTAGCTCTGTTCCTCGGTGAGGATGGTGTCGACGTGAAATTTCCTGTTATAGATAGCCACGCTAGAATGACGTCTTTGTTTATAAATTATGTTTTCAAACCAGGTTAAGCCAAACTGAAGCACTTTCATACCTGTTAACGATTAGTGCGGAGAAGAGTCACCTTGTGATGCCTCCGATTCATGCAACGCACAAAAAGGCAAGTCAGCTCCTATATTATTATTCTATTTTTTAAGTTAATATTGACAACGTTGAGTTGCAGATTTGCAGCCGTAAGGATCGCCAGTGCTGAATTAGAGATTTTCTGCCTTAAGAACACGTGTGGAGTTAAGCAGGTAGGAAACAATGCGCTCCTGGCAGAAACCAAAGAGGATGTCTTCAAAGTGCAATTAGCATAGCGTGTACATTGGACAGTATATTAAATACTGTATTCCCTAATAGCCAGACCAGGCTTATATGCATGCATATATACTACTGTTGTCACGGGAAAACTGTGATCTCTCTGTGCTGGGATGTGCTGAAGAAATTTGAAGTTCAGGCATTATTAGTGCTGGTTTTATCCTTTTTTTTTTTTTTTTTCCCCAGTAGGTTTATAATGTTCATGTAGTATTTTGTATTCAAATCTATGGAGAACATCAGACCAGGCAGTCCCTTAAATTGTGTTTCCCTGGAGTATTTCAGCTGCTGCCTAATGTTGCGTTTCCCTTCCCACAGACAGCGTAACATACGTTATTAGGGCACAGCACTAAGCCTGTTTAGTGCAACATACGGCTATTTAATCAACACTGGAATTTCACATCATTATAGGTGCAAAAGCCGTTCTTATTTCAATTAGGAATTCCTCTGGATACTTCAAAAGGCTTTTAACAGAGGCTGTAGCTTTGGGGGCCTTTGATCTCCAGTCCATTTGCTCATGTTACTGTTTCACCTACAGAGAGAACGTCTTCTTGGCGCAGACCTTGTGAGGATGTCTGAGGTATTCCCAGGGAAACGGTTTGAGAAAAACAGAGCTGTTGAAAGGAAATCGAAAGGAAATAGATCATGGAGCAGGAGAAACTGGGTTGAAAGGAACAGAGTCAAAAAAGGAGCTAGGAGTAGGATAAAAGGGAATTTGGAAGATGGCTGAAATGCGGCGCTGTGACCGGTGCTGGAACCTGGTTTTTGTTCTGGAGGATAGAATCCGTATCTCATGCCGCTCTACTGATGAGTCAGTGCTTATAGTGTTAGTTTGGCCTTTCTTTAATAAATTCTATAAAGGGAATGAAATGCAAAATCAGTATTTTTTCTGAGCTGGAGAAGAGTTGTATTTTTTCAAAGGTCTGTCCTAAGTGTAACTAATCCAGGCCTTACTTGGGCTCATCGGACCCTCAAAATTCAGCTGGAAGGAGTCTTTGAAGGCTGAGATCAATGTATTTAGCAGAAAATTTTCTAGCCAACGTTAGCGTAGCAACTCTGATCTGCAGGGTTGGACAATTTCTCAAGCTGTTTTTATTTTCCATATCATTGTTCAGCTGCTCTGAATGCTAGTTTGAAACAGCCCAGTGTGTGAACTTCCTTTCAACACAGGACAGTGATTTTTTTATTCCCAAAAACTTATGGCACAACTCTAAGGGCGAGTCTAGCAAGGATATGCAGCTACTTGGAAAAAAGAGGTTCTTTATTGGGGAAGAAAATGCTGATATTTTAAAAGTTGCAGCTCAGCATTAAACTTTTGGAGGTATCTTGACTTAGAAGCGCTGAGTCACCTCTTGTATTTATTGGTTTGAAGTTGCTTACTTTTACTCAGTTTATTTACATGTTTTAATATGTTTCTGAGATGTGAAGTTTAGTCTCCTGCTGTTTAAAATTCAGACTTTCCTCTTGCTATATAAAAACATATGAAAATCCTTACAGTATTTATTTCTCAAATAATTGAGCCAAGCTAACCATGCTTGTCCAGTAAACAAGAACTGTTATCCCCTTTTAGAAAAGTCAGATTTGGGGTTCTGTGGGTTGGTGGTGGACAAAGGATGCAAAAATATTTCTTACAAAAAAATGCAGAAAATCCCATTTTCCTAAACATACAAAGAATGGAATAGGGCATATTTCTTTGCCAACTTCTTTTAGACATAATTCTGCCCAGATGGAGTGTTCCTTAGAGCTACAGTCCTTTTTCAGTCCATTACCTTCGTTTTATCTCGTTTGCACTTTCCTGTGGCTTTTGTTGCTCACGTAAGCACCTCTACTAAAAATATTTGTCCTAGAACCCTTTTGTATGTGTGCCTGGTATGTACTTCTCTGTTGGCCAAAACCTCATGTTTTGGAAGCTGCAAATTGTTCCCATCTTTTTGCTCTATGGAAGAATGTTTTTTTTTTTTTCCTTTCCAAATGAAGAACACTTGTTAAATCATTAACTTTCAATAGAATTTTAGCTAATCGTGACAGTACAATGCAGACTGTTTTGCATTACTTGGTCATTTTGAAAAGGATTCTCTACCAATGTTTGTTACCAGTTCTCCAATAGCTTCTCTCAACTCTTTTCTGGTAGAAGAATGGGGAAGGAAGGGCTGAGCTTGACACTAAAGCTGTGACTGAGCTCTGGATAAAGCACTGTTCTGGTTGCAAGCAGCATCAGGTCAGGAATCACGTTCTATGCGTCGCTCAGCAAGTTACTGAATTCTTTCAGGCTTTAGTTCACGAGATAAAAATGCAAACAGAATTCTCCTGTTATTTCCATTTGCCTTTTAAACAGTTTATTCTTTCCTGTAAATATTGGGGCAGGATAAGCCCTGGTTTATCTTTGGTTATCTTTTACCCATATCTAAAAACGTACTTCTCACACACGTTTCGAGGCCGTTCTCTTTGCACTACTGCAATATAAGGATGCAGCAGTTTTCGTAATCTCTAGAAAATGTTAGGGCAGCGACAGATGAAGTTTGGATGTTTCTGAAGTAAAGCACAGAGAAGTTCAGGCGCAGAGAGAAGTCTCCCAAGATACCTTATCTACCTGCGGTTTACTTAGGAACAGGCTCCCTCATGAGGTAATCTCTCCTGCTTCAGACCCAGGTAGAAATGCCACAAAACCAGCCTGTCTCTCTCGTCTGTGATTTCAGTTCCTCGTACAGGTTGGGATTCAGTGGGAATGTCTAAATGCAGTATACCAGTAAAAGAAATAAACGGTTTGTTTCAATTAATTCAGTGTTCCTCTCTCTACCTGCCTTAGAAGAGGGTTAATAGTTTTTCAAGTCAGGACTGCAGTACATTTTTTAATTAATGTTGGGAATACCTGTGCAGTGAATATGCACTTCACGGCCACCTAAACTTTAATGCTTTTATGTTTTTGTTTCTGCTTCCGAGTCACTGTCCTTGTTGGGAAATGGGAAAGAGCTCTGTAATATACCTGTGCAATGTACTTTATTTCTATGGACTCCAAAATCGTTTTTTCCAAATCTCTGCAGCTTTTTAAATGCCTCCACATGCTGGTGTACAAGCAAAGTGTTGGTTTTTTTTTTCTTCAACAGACCTTAGCAGTTCATAATGTTTTTGAATAACAAGTGGTTGATCATGTACCTTAATTACAAAAGCAAATTGATGGCAGTCATACTATTCATCAAAATAAATCGCATCTTAGTTAACTAATGAAAAAGTCAACCGACAAAAGAATAATACCCCAGCAATGTTAGTAAACACAGAGGCCGGATTCTTCACTGGTGTAAACCAGCGTGACCTTAATTTTTCAGCTGAGTTGTGCTGCAAGATACCAGCTAATGACCTGACCTTCTTCCAGTAAATGTGTGAAGCATTATGTGCACTAATTTTCCTTTGGGAAATTAGGGGGCAATATTCATTGATGCTTGATATTTAGGTGTTGCTTTTATCTGTCCTTTCAGATCAAGCAAAGAATCATGTTGCTTATATAATGGGAGAGTTTGGCTTCTGTTCTGGAGAATGCGATTTGCAATTCCCATTTTCTGAGCCAGTTTGATAGGCTCACATAGAGAGATTAAATGTCTGGGATCAGAAAGTTCAGTCATTAGGTGAAGTAAAGAACTGTGATGCTGCAGATAGAACATTTTTGAGATCTAGATAAAAGATTAAAGGCCGAAGTTACTCAGCGTACAAGAGGAAACATTTCACACATAAGGATAATGATTTTCTTTCAGGGGAGGCGAGCAATAGCTGTTCTCAGTTCACATAAACCAGAATGTTTTCTCCAAACGCTACTTGGGTCTCTTCTTTTTATTGTTTTGTTTGTTGAGAATCTCTCCAGTGCTGCAGGTGCTTTCCAGATGGACAAAGTTCCTGTCCCTCCAGACCTCATCGGTGAGCAGGGGCCAGAGGGAGGAGGTAACAACGTGGATTTTTGATAGGAGTCAATCCATTTGGCTGCAAAGACAGCAGGGACAAAAGGGATTTTGAAGCAGGGAGAAAGAGCAGAGGGCTGAGGTGGCTTTGAGATAAACGAGCCAAGGTCAGCTGAGGCAGAGGGGGACTGCAGAGGGGTACCGCAAGGTGACTTGTGGAGGGGTGGGATGAAAGGACAGGAGGGGTTCAAAAATGGGGCAGAATAGAGGTAATAGGAAGAGCAAATCTGTTCAAGTGCGGTATGCACATTACTTTAAAACGACCTTCGATGCATTTGGCTATAAGAGTATGTACCAACACTCGCCATAAGAGCATTGTTTGGAGGAAGAAAAAACCAGGCGAAGTGCTAGGGAATTGGGAAAAGCCGGATTTCTGGGAGCTGTGTTGCTTTGCGTCTGTTCCCATGTGCTTGCAGGCTGGCTGTGGTACAACGCAAGGGCCGTGGGAGAAAGGGGGAAGAAAATTCTGTCTCCATACATATTAATGTATAGAATGATCCCTTCCCCAGCATATTCTTCCAATTTCTATTAATCTGTGTGATAAAGTGGGCAAAATACGTACTGGAGACTTTGCTTTTTTTTTTTTTACTGAGAGCCTACACAAGGTACTTCTTAAGAGTTTACAGGAGGGAAGAATGAGGAAGAACAGGCTGAAGTACCTTCCGTTCAGCATTTGTGTAGATGACCTTGAGTTTAAGCAATGGACTTCTCTACAAAAGATACACTTGGCTGCTTTGGCCACTCTTTCTCAAGAGCTTCTGATTTCAGCACATGCCATTGTCAGTGATGAGCTGGCGATATCTGGTGAACAAATATGTTCGAGTGATTTGCAGCCTATTAATAGATGTGAGCATACAAAACAGATGATATTACCAAGTTGTTTACGATGGAAATGATCTATGAAAGAACAGGAATTTAAGGCGTAACTTAGCCGCTCAGGAAAATCACTGACCAAGTCACAAAGAGATTTCCCTCAAAGATCTCCTTCATGACAAATTATTTGCATGTATTTCTAAATGACTATTTGAATAATTTCAGAGTGTTCCTGGGCGAGTGCTGCATAATTGTGAAAATTTGTATAGGGGAGAACTAGCAGGCTCATTTAATTATCCCTTTCCTCTTGCTTTGAATATCAGAGGGCTTGGCTTTGTTTATATCACTTTTGCACAGAGAGGAAATGGTTTAGACACTGGTGTAAGTGGTGTTTGTGTGGAGAGTAGCCCTGATGGTGTTTGTCCATCCTGAGAGCTCCTTTTGATTGTAGGGCTTCTCCACTCCTGGAGCAGAAACAATACCCTGTGACTTAGACAATCGATCACGCAGGGTGAATAATGAGCAAACACTCAAAGCAACAGTCACATTTGCATAAGCCATTCATTCCGTAGATTTGAATAACCACCAAGTTAATGAAACTCAAAAGGAATCCGTGGATCATTTGCCAACAGGAGGGAGGGCTAAAATGGCTGAATAGATTGCTTGCTGAAAAAAAAAGTACATGGCTCTGTCTTTCTAGAGTGAAAATTGTCAGATGAGCCTCTTCTTGCCCACCCCGATGAGGTTTCTTACCATCTAGTTCCTCTGCATCCCTCTATTGCTTCCTGTGAGTGTTGTTTTCAAGAGGAAAAAAGAAAATAATCCGGGAACCCCACTTTGCAACAAAGTAGGAGAACAAGCAGATAGTTAAACTAGGAGTTTAATGGATTTTTTTTTGCAGGTGAAGAACCAGATGTAAACATTATCAAGAAATACTGGTTTCCAGAGATGCCTGCAGTAGTCATTCTTTTTCTTTACGGCACGCTGCATGCCTGGCAAAATCAGTTACATGAGGGTCTCTGTAGATACATTCAAAACAGGCCTGTTTTGAGAGAAACTCAGATGCGTACTTGGGGTTTGTGTGTTCGGTTTCTCTTCTTTTTCTCCCCCTCGTTGTAAATGCTGACAATCCTCTGCCAGACGTCTGTACTCAATGTCAGGAAAGTAAACTCTTGCAGCTGTCACACCTGAAGGCAAAACCTAAAAACAATAAAGCTTATCGGGGGGTGCTTTTCACTTTGCTGCTCCTGCCACTGCTCAGGCTTCACATTTTCTTGGGAATCCTTTTTTTTTTTTTTTCCCCAGAAAAGAAAAAAATCCCCCAAACTATGCATTGTTCGAATGTGGATACAATTAATTTCATTAGGAAGTTCTGGAATCCTGACGTAAGAACAATTCCTTGTAGGATAGAAGACCAAATATTGCATGTCTCCGTCAATATTTAAATTAAACAAGCCAGTCTCTGCCTAGTTACTGTTTGTAGAACTCTGTTTTGTATGAAAATGCTTCCACCTGTTCTTCATACTTTGGCACTATGACATCAACAGAGCTCTCACACATGCCAAAATAATTACCCAAATGAAAAGGTACATTTTTATTGCTTTGGTAACTCCCGTAGGTAAGGAGAGAGCAGGGACATGAATGTTCAATGGGCTGCTCAGAATCTTCCAGAGAGACCTTTTAACCTAAGGCCTGCGTCAGTAGGTTGAACAGTTCTGCTGGTCAACAACCAACATCTTGTACAGCAGTTCCTTTGAAGACAATAAGCCTGACACCTGACAAAACCCGGAGAGCTGCCAGTTCCACAGGGAATCCCATTTTTGGGGAGACAGGAAGGGAGAACCTCGCTCAGGAAGGAGCTTGCGCCCTTCTAGAGCAATCCAATGTGCTTCATGCCTTTGGGTCTTCAGGTCTTCTTCATTGCTTCTAGGGTTCTTCTGGCAGCTGTTGTGTTGGGTTTTTTTAAGGATTATGGATAGAAATACAGCATACCTGCTTTATATGGAGCTTATCCTACAGGGTTTGGCATATGGCCACAGTGTTAGTTGAATGAACTGGGTCTGTCCCTTTTGCATGCTCACAGTGAGGGCCTTATGTTCAGAGGCATCACCACTCTCCCTGCCTTGTGTCCGTACCTAAATCTCTGCAGGTTAAACCCCAGAAATTGTGAACTCCTCTTTCCGAGAAGAAAATACGGAACAGAAACCACTTTCTCATAAGTTTTAGGTATTATTTTAACAACAGCCATCTGTTTAGTTCCAGCAACCCAGAAAGGAAGTAGCCTGAGACGTGGTGCAGGTTTCTTATCTTTGACTTGAACCTCACAGACCACTTCTGCTTTCTCCGTAGGCAAATCAAAGGCCCAGTGGTCAAACTGTTCTTTGTCTTGTCTTTCTTCATTCACGTTCAGAGATCAAGGCCTGTGCCATCTACATGCCAAATACTTAAGACAGCTTTTGGGGAAAAACGTGTCTTAAAATCAGACCCCATGAAAATCAGTTGAATTGTATTTTTAAAGTAACGCAGTCCTATAAAACAAGCTGCTCCTAGATAAAAAGCAGGAGAGCTTCATGGCTTAAGTTGCTAGAAACATAAAATTATTGGCATCTGGAAATTTTGTTGTTATTATGCTTTTTATATGTTAAACTAGATCACAAATGAGCTATTTATTTATGCTGCTTTGCTGTTTGTTCTGCAGATAACCTGCTGAGATACATGCCAGATGTCTGCCTCAGTCCTGTATGACTTCATTTCTCATACCTGCATTTGTCATGGCTTGTTACTTGCCTGGCTCCTACTTCCTGTTGATTTCGTGTGTGGTTTTAGACTTTTTTTGTCATATTCTTTGTTCTCCCAGCTGTTCCTCAGTCATCTCAAAGGATATGTCTTCTAGGTGGTGCCTCTCTTCATGTGAGTGCCTCTCTTTGCCCACCTTCCACGTATTTGCAGACATGTCCAAAGCCGGTCTGCTCATAAAGCTTTAGGTCACCAGAAGTGACCTGTCATTATCATACACATTTCTTCTTTCTCTGCAGCAGAGGATCTCATCAGTACTGCTTCTTTTGTCCTCCCAGAACTCACAAGTGTTTCAAATCAGCAAAGCAGAAATGAGAACGGTATGGTAGAAATCAACGGGAGAGCTAGAAGAAGAGGACCAGTAAAACAAATAAATAGACATGAGTCACCAGGGGCGTGGCAGCTCCAGGGAAGATTCCAGCTACCTGAGGTCATACCCACTTTGTCCTCACAAAGTCTCCCTGCTGAAGATGGGATTTACAGCTCTGCTCTGTCTTCTCTCTGCTAGCTTAATTGTTCACAGCCTCCTGACCTCTTCTCATCATAGAATCATTTAGGTTGGAAAAGACCTTTAAGATCATCAAGTCCAACCATTAACCTAACTCTACCAAGTCCACTGCTAAACCACGTCTCTTAGCACTATATCTACATGACTTTTAAACACATCCAGAGATGGCGATTTAACCGCTTCCTCGGGCAGCCTGTTCCAGAGCTTGTCAACCCTTTCAGTGAAGATGTTTTTCCTGATATTCAACCTAAACCTCCCTGGTGCAACCACATTTCTGATGCCTATCCAACAGACCCTAATTAATACTGGCTTTCTTGCCACTTTTTAAATTGCAGTACCCCTGCTGTCTTTACCTTTTAGGAACCAGCACTCTTCTTTACTATCCAGCTTTGTCTTTGTTTCCTAATATAACCATCACTTGAGCTTTTCATATGACTGTGAGTGGAGCAGGTCAGGCAAACCCAGCCTCCAACTTCCCAGTCAGACCTGTCGGATTTAATGGCAATTCTTCACCACCGGTAACTTGCTTGATTTAACCTTCCCACATTTAATATTCACACTGAAAGAAGAAAAACACTTTTGGTTTTTAAGCTAATGCGTGATACAGTAATGAACCTAGGAAAATGCATTGCTACCTCAGACTATAGTCTTTGACTTTTAGCCTCCCATATGCTTTAAATGAAGTCCTAGAGCTGTAAGTTGCTGTGAGAAGTGTGGTGTCTGTAGGAAAATTCAAAGAGCCCATACAGGCATGTAGAACCAAAGCCTAAGGGGCACCAGTATCATCACAAAAGGACTGTCCTGCTACTAAATCGAGAAAATACATGGAGTCAGAATACCATGAAGAATTTGTCAGAAATCCGGAGTGGTGTGAAGAATTTCCACCCATCTCCAGGTTGCTTTGAGATGGAGCCTGCTCTACACCATGTCTGCTCTTATTCCAACCTTCCAGCTCCTCCTTTTAACCACTTTGGTGCTTTTCTCCATATTCCTGGAAGGTGAACAGACGATAAAATCACCCAGCTGTATTTGCTCGCTCCCTAGCTAGATACTTGTCTCAACCTTTACAACCATCTGCTATCTTCTCAGGCGTGTAACAGAGCAGAACATCAGCAAAAAATGAAATATCTGAGCTAGAGATTTCAGCTTTATCCTGAGCTCAACGGATGGTTTTATAATTAGTGATTTTTTCAGTTTAACACCATGAAAGCTGAAGGGCATGATATTGTGTAGACTTCATTCCTCCATGAAAAGTGGTAGTCCTTCTAAATATTCATGACATCATTATACAGTTTCTCAAATCCAAAGGTATTGCCAGCTTTTAATTTTAGAGCACAGCTCAGTCATGTTTCACTTGTAGCCAGAAGTGGGTTTTACTTCTTTTAACATTTGAATCCAAAGAGTGGGTAGACTGTGAGTTTTAACCTCCTCTTGTCTCTCCTTCTGTTCCTTCATTTGCACTGTTTTATTTTTATTTCTTAAATAGTTTGTGCTTTTGAGCAACCAATCAACATAATTCAACAAGATATAATAGGAAAGCAGTTCCTGACTGTTGCTTCCCATTTTTCATATCCGTGGTTAGGTTCATTAGAATAAAATCTCCAGGCTTGAATGACAGGCTGCTTAGGGCATGAGATGTGTACTTAGCAATGGAAACTCTCAACCTGCTCTAGTTTAATAAAAAAACCCTGTTTTTTGCTCCACTTAGACTCCAGCAAGGAGGAAATGCAACTTAGCCCAAACCAAAGAGAAAAATAGCTTTATAGCTTGCTGTCATCCAAACTATTGCGTGTTCTTGCAGCTCTACAGTCCAGAATCAGAGATGGGGATCTGCTGATGCTCCTCTTCTTGGATGCATTGGTTTTTCATTTCTGAGAAGCTGGAAGGTATGGTTAGGTTAGGTTGGATTGGGATGGGTTAGGTTGGGTTGGGTTAGGTTGGGTTGGGTTAGGTTAGGTTGGGTTGGGTTAGATTAGGTTGGGCTAGGTTGGGTCGGGTTAGGTTAGGTTAGGTTAAGTTAGGTACTTTGCCTAGGTGGACAACAGCTGTTGAATGTTGTCATCTGAACATAGGCGACTGTAGGAGCCCCATGATTGTTGTCCCTGTTACAAGCATCTAGGGCATAGGAATACACTTGTCCCGTGGAGTTCATCTATCTTCTTCCTAGTTTATTTTTCCTAAATAGCCTGGGAATCTGAGAAGTAAGGACTTTTCCAAGCAGAAGACAACGGTGGTGCAAGTCAAGGAAGAGTATAATTGAAAGGTGTCATAACCCTGAGGTTTTGTGCTCTACTGCACTTCGGGGCCCAACAGGAGCTCTGCTTCCCAGCTCTGTAGGTAAGGGAAGGTTGAGCACACTGTTGAGGGGACCTGTGGTTCTGCTGTCACTTGTCTGCTTGCCTCGTTTTACATCAGCATCACTTTGGATGCCTCCATCTGAGATCAGGTGCTTCGAATGAGCAGAGGATGCCCACTGTCCGTTTGTCTAAACGGACAAAGTGGAAAAGAGGCATAGAATTATACAATACATCATTACAATTACAACAGTTTTAGTGCTTCTGAATATTCGGAATTTGTGATTAGTCAGGTTGTGATGCAACTGGTCACTAACCTCTGGTTTCTGGGACAGCAGCTGTGGCTATTCTGCAAATACAGACTGGTCTGCATTGCGTCAGATCATCAGACTGCCTTTCACCTGGAGAAAGTTTAGTGCTGAATCTTCTGGGATCTTCTTTTAAAAGGTTAAGCTGTTGCATATTGATCTGTGTATTATTTTTGAGGGCTTGGACTTTCTGTAGGTCTGACATTAGGAATTGCAAAGGTTTTTGTAAAGCAGAGCAGTGACTTAGAAATGTGCTTCAGGGTGCCTTGTCCAGTTGGAGAATGATCTGTCCTGCTACCTCTGTCCCTTTTGGGCTTTCTGAGGTTCAGGATGTGCTCTTGCTGCTGAGTGTGACCTTTCTTTGGAGCAGACAGTGTCTCTGCTTCTCAAAGACCGTTCTTTTGGAAGTGGTTGCTGCACAGTACAATGTCCGCTGAAGTCCTTTTGCAATCCATTAAAAGATTGGTTTATTTACTGTCTGCTATTGATTATTACTGAATTTTAGGCTCCTTCCCTCAAGTAAAAAGAAATAATGTGTGTGGAGTTTCTGGTTTGTTCTGTGGCCAGAGAGAAGGAAAAGCTGTGGTGTAGCTGACTGAAGAGGCTGCTCAGCTTTAAATCAAGGCACGTTTGTTTTCATTTTCTAGCCAGGTTCCATCCCCAAAAGATTTCTTTTGAGCTCAAATGTAGTGCAGATTGCCAGGTTGATGTCCTTAGGGAGAAATTTCTCTGTTTGCCTGTAGGACAGGTGCAGGCAAGGCAGCTCTGGCACATGCTGTTCCCCAGATCTCTTCCCGGGTTTTAAAGCGTGCTTGAGCACCCATAGTCTGTTCAGGGCATCAGAGAAATGAGCGCTAACCGCTGCTGTTGAGTGCTCTCCACCAAAATCAGAATCATAGAACAGTTTGGGTTGGAAGGGACCTTGAAGATCATCTCGTTCCAACCCCCTGCCATGGCAGGGACACTTCCCACTAGACCAGGTTGCTCAAGGCCCCATCCAGCCTTGAACACCTCCAGGGATGGAGCATCCACAGCTTCCCTGGGCAGCCTGTTCCAAAATCACATCCGTGGCTCCACGCTACTGTTGTTTTGAACGCTTTTGGTTGGTCCCGACAGTAGGGGTGGTGTAAGCAACATGGTTGACTGGGCAACGCACAAAAGCAGCCATTTTATTTTGTCCCACTGCGCTGAACAGCTGCTGGACAGCAAAGATGAACACAGCTCCACAGTGGGCTAAGCCTGTGCTGCTGGTTTGTGGAGGATTGATACTCTTATGTCCCCTGACCACTCGGTGAGTCAGAAGCTGTAGGTATGGGGCACAGAGCTGAGCAACGCAAATACCGTGAGTAGGTGAACTGCTGGGTGGGTGCTGGCAGGTCAAGCACAACAGATGATGGTTAAGTTCATGCTTTTTCTCCCAGGAAGAACTTGTTTGGCTCTTTTCTTAATCCAGCCAGCCATCAGTTTGTATGAAACTTTCAGGAACACAATTATCTTTAAGATTTCTGCTCCTCTGTCAGATTTACTTCAAGTTAGCTAAGAGGTCCAAAGCTTGAGAAGAAGAAAACTGACTGATGAGCAGCCAGAGATTGCTGAAGGTTTTGTGCTTAAAAAACAGGCTTTCAAAAAACAGATGAGAGAAGAAGCTAACAGTACAGATTTAATTACTGGTAATTTTCTTGTCCAAAATTATTTTTGAGACGCACTCTGTATTTAATTATGACAAGAAATTAGTGAAAAGAAGTAATTTTCAGTACGTCCTGTAGATTTTGTGCAAAGATTGTGATCAAACCGTATATTCTATGGCTCAAGAAAGAGAAAAGCAAATCTGAACAGCTTGATGAAGTGTTTTAGTCTTGTAAATATGAAAAACAAATCATTACCCGTCGTTATGAAGTACAATAAAGAATAACAACTATTTCTGTTTCTATAGTTGGGGTTTTGTTTTTCGTTATTTTGTGTTATGGGGTTTTGTTTTTTATTTCTTCACATAAGTGGTGGTTTTAAAGGCCTTTTAATTACATGCTTGTAATGTACACTGAGAAAGCTGGCAGATCCTTGCATCCCATGTAGAGCTGCAGAGTTTTAAACGAGGTTTTCTTTCCTTCTCTCTATCGTCTTTAAGAGCCAGATTTGGTAGACCTTCTATCTGACATTCCTGGAGCCTGAAATCCTGTATTTCCTGACAGAGAGGCAAATTATCTCGTCTCTTCTTACCTCCGTGCCCCACCTCTCACCAGGGCAGATGGAAAATTCAGACGTGCTCGGTGCTGCCCCAGCTCTGCTCCCTCCCACGACTGACAAGGATTGCTGATGACAAAGGCTGGAGCTGAACAGGACATTCTTGAAAACCCCATCTCTACCCTCAGCCCAGCAGTACCTGTGTATCTCTGTAAGGGAGCAACGCCAATTTTTCTGACCAGAAGCTCTAAGAATATACTACAGCAAAACTCTTATGGATAGAGTTCAGAATATTTCCCTAATCTTGGCCTTAACTCCCCCTGGTTTTGTTTCAGTTTTGTATCTCTGAGATCACAGGATTCTGACAGTGGAAAGCAGAAGGGAATTGATTGTGTTGCTCTCGCTATGGGAGCAAGTTATTGATTGAGATGTATGAGCAGCAGAGACACCCATTTCCCTTTTAGCCCGCTTGCTAATACTCGTTTCTCTTTCTGTATAGAATCATAGAACTGTTTCAGTTGGAAGAGACCTTTAAGATTATTGAGTCCAACCGTTCCCCCAGCACTGCCAGGGCACCACTAACCCGTGTCCTTCAGCACCACATCTCCACAGCTTGGAAACCCCTCCAGGGATGGGGACTCCACCACTGCCCTGCCCAGCCTGGCACAGCCCTTGACAACCCTTTTGGGGAAGAAATTTCTCCTAAGGTCCAACCTAAACCTCCTCTGGAACAACTTGAGGCTGTTTCCCCTTGTCCTATCAATATTAATAGGCAAAAAGCCTCAAGACTTTTGCTTAGGAAAATTCTTCCAAACCCCAAATCTGCTTTTCTCTGCAAGTTATTCAACATTAACCTTCAGCAAGAGATTGTCAGTGATTCTTTGGGGCAGAATTTATGATCCCTCTCCATTATCTAGACGCTGTTCTGCTGCACCTAGCAGGACGTTGTGCTTTCCCAGCGGTGGCTGGAACCATCAGAGCTCTTCTGATGTAGCCCGTGGAACCTTCTGCGACGCCACGAGTTAAGTGCACGTCTGCGAGTTAGGAGTGTATTTACTGCGCTGGAACGGAGCTGAAGACGGCCCTTTCCGGTTAGTGTTTTCTGCTGGAGTGCATGAACCCTGGATGATGTGCTGGAAAAGGAACCACCTGGCTGCTCACAACCCAGCCCTGCTCCCCCTTGCCTCTCACCACCCCCACCACCTGTACTTCCAGCTGGGCAAGTGAGAAACCGTGCCAGCCAGCCCGTTGTTGTTGCATCTCTCTCTTTTTTCTTTTTTTCTCTACGTTTATGGTGGGGAAGGGCTATTTTGTATACTTGCTTTGCGAGTCCTCCCTTTTCTTGCAGCAGGGAAGTTTCCAAGCAGATCTTTCAGGCCTGTGTCTGGGTCTGAGCTAGAAGAGGACTAACTTTTCACTGATTTTGCTTTTCAGCTCAGTCTTTTCTAAGTGACGGGACTTTCTGAATGTAATAACATATATTTGCAGCCAGTATCTGCTTCTAGCAGTGATAGCACTCTGTGTCTAGAGTTACTACAGAGGGTTGGTGTGTGCAGAAAGGCTCTTGCTTGTCCTTGCTCCTGTAGAAACCAAGGTCACTGCTAAATCTTGTGAACCTCATTCAGCTGCCTCAAAGTAAAAGGCCACACCTGCAGGGAGGAGGGGACAGGAGAGGACATCCTAAACTGACCAAAAGGCCTGAATCGTTTAGTTTAGCAAGGCATTTTCACAGCCCCCTCCTCAGGAATGGCCTCGTGTAGCCCTAGATGTGCTGGAACTCTTCAAGACCCTCATGCTGAATATGAAAGTCCTCAGGCCATGGCTGTGACAAGGAATGATTTGGGATGTCCTGCCAGGCTGCAGGGTCATGGTGGGGGCGTGAGTGCATAATGAGTTGAAGCTGGTCCCCCAGGACAGCTGGAGCTGCTTGTGCACACCTGATGGTTGAGAAGAAAGGATGAGCCCTGCAGCTCTGTGGCTGCAGCCATATTGCAGCGTGCAGCAGGACCTTGTACACCTCTCCTTGGATTACAGCCAGGAAAACCTCCAGGAATGCGAGCACCTCCTCTGTGAGTCTGGCAGGCAGGTAAATCTCAGGCAGAGATGATATGCTGCAGCTTATTAATGGGGAAATGTGGGGCTTAAAGCCTGATTTAACTGCTTGTGATGTTTCTGTTCTGCCCTGTACTCAACTTGGGGTACTACTTAATATCTCTCTGTGCAGTTTATGTGGTTTTGAAGCTTATTCTTGGGTACCTGATTCCCTCTGTGTGCTGAACAAGGAGATGGGGGAGCTGGAAAATCAGGAATGTAAATATAGGTGGACTTGTGGAACCCTTTAAGGCACCTATAACAGTGCTGTTACTTAAAGTATCTTGACTAGCACAGGCTACTTATTATATCCCCTAACTGTATGTGGATGCCTCACAAGCCTAAGGGGGTCTAAAATTGTAGTAGATGCTTAAATTTAGACACGTGGATTCCACTGTGGAGGTTTGTCTCTCTGTTCTGGATTTGACTTCAGAGGTCTAAAGTTACTTGCTGGGGGATTGGTGGGAGAGTCTGTGTGTATTTCTTGAATGTAACTTTTACTACTAAGGTAGTGCTGCTAGTAAGGGCAGCATCTCCCTCAAGTTCATCAGCTATACTCCAGAGAAGTACCTATTGCTCAGAGTGGTGAAATTTTTCTTTTTAATATCCAACTATGAGAAAAAAAAAAAAATCTTAATTTAAATGCCCTGCCCTAGTGCTTCCAGCAGCTACTTGCTTCATGATCTCATTTGCATCTCTAGTTAAGTCTCCCTATTAGCAATATTTTAACCATGAAGTTCTTAGAGGAAAAAAAGGTGGGTTTTTTTCCCCTTCCTGACCCAGGGAGGAGCTGCTGTGTTGGGAAGAGGAGCTTCTAACAACCCTTGTGAAAAGCACAGTGCACTGGGCAAGGAAAAACACACAACGTGCTGGAGAAAGCAAACTTTAACTTCGGAGTCAATAGAAAATCATAGGGTGTGATTAAAGACTTTGTTTTGTGTTTTTATTACTTGTTCAGTATGTATCACTGTGGTTTATTTAAAAAAAACGTTCTGGCAAGCAAATTTTCAGGGGGTTGTGAATAACTGGTGGGTTTTATTCAAGCGATTGTTTGTAGTGCTGCTTTATTGTGTGGATACTGCTGCATCTAAGCATTACTTTTCAATTTGATTTTAGTATAAATTAACTTATCTCCATGCAAGTGGCTGTAAAGCTAATAATCCTAAAAGAATTAAGATTAGAAAGTAATGCTATCAGTGACAAAGCTCATTAATGGCTTTTTATCACGGCGAACTGGTGAACTATAACCAGGATAATTGGCGTAAATGGAATATAGCGTTTCTTCAGGCAGGTATCCTTTACTCTGCTTTACATTAATTACTTCAAGGTCTCATTCGGGTCAAATAAAATTTGGATGGCTTGTCCACCTCTTTTCTGAAAGGCTGAGCGAATGTCAGGTGTGCTGCTTTGAGAAGTCAGAGAGGAGAAATCTGCAGCGGGTGAGATAAGGAGAGCAGAGGAGGTAAACACAGAGTCTGGAGCAATTGCCACTGCTGATGGGTCTCAGCTGGCTGCAGGGAGATTCAGGCAGGAGATTCCCACAGAAAAAGGAACTTTCCGGAGGGAAAACATGCTCCGGCTAGAAATTGGACTTGGATTTTGCTAGGGGATCAGCTCAGGTTTGCTGGGAGAGTAGGGATTTATTTTTTTTAAAGCTCTTTGTAAGAAATCTGTTACTATTTTAAAGTTGTTTTAGAGTCTGGTGAAGGCTGGTCTGCTTCAGGCTTCTCCGAGAGAGCACCTGAAGAGAACAGGTGGGTTCTGATTGTGGACGTTAGAAGGCCTTACCAGAGGGCTAGCCTTTGCTAGCCGTATGGAAATGAGTGTAACATATATCAGCGTGCTTTGATATCCTTCTTTAAGTCCTTAAGAGCCCCTCTAAGGGCTGGTAAGTGCTAGATGAAGACCCCTGATCTAAAGATGAGCATTCGAGTAAGAGATCGCTGGTCTCTGTCTGCTGGGCAATACTGGTGTCTAACATGCGGACAGAGGCAGGCTGGTGGGCAACACTCCCTGTTTTCCTGCCAGCTCTGCTGAAATTGCTCCGTTGTAGCTCAGAGTGCAGCAGCCATGAGCCCTGTAACAGCTGCTGTGTTGTCTTTCCTTGTGGTACCCAGCGTCGGGAGGCAAGAAGAGCTCACCTCTCTTGTCCGGTTAGTTGAAATGTTGTTTGTTAAGGGGTAGCAGCTTTCAACTAAAAGAGTGTGGATTTAGACTAGATAGAAGGAAGAAATTTGTTACACTGAGGGTGGTGAGAGCCTGGCGCAGGTTGCCCAGAGAGGTGGTGGCTGCCCCATCCCTGGCACCATTGCAG
>JAVSBS010007822.1:24475-39380 GCA_033124195.1 Coracias cyanogaster | reverse complement strand
GTGAAGCAGAATTTGCTGCACCTCTAACCATGCCTGGGCAGGAGCTGCCGGGCCAGCGCCGAGCGCTGGAGACGTGCCGAGGCACGGGGGGAAATACGTGGCCACCTCCCTTGGAAAGTCATTTATTTGTGACTTTGAAAGCACCTCTCTAAGCAGCTCACAGGGGAGCTCTTTGCAAATGCGATGCCGGTTTTTAAGTGCGAGATGAAAGTGGATTTCACTGCCACTAAACTCAGCAGCTGAGAGTCCCTCAGGAGAGGTGCAGCAGCCTGTGTCCCTGGAGATCTGCCGCCTTGCAAAGGATTTTGTGTCCAGGAAGGAAAGCATAAATGTGGATCTCCAGCGGTGCTGGCGACCAGACAGCCCGTTAGCCAAAACCTTTATTTATTTATTTTAAGCTTGATGAGAAAATGCTCAGAGCTACAGAAAGTTTGAGAAGAATAAAACGTTTCTCCCCATTTTGTACACAAATCCCTGATCTCGGATAGAAATTGGAGGGCGTATCCAAATAAGTTTTACAATTGGACCTTTCATAACCAGGCAGGTCATTGCTGTATCTGCACAATCCTTTCTCTTTTTTAAATTAAAATTCTGTATCATTTTTATAGGAAACTGCCATTATGGGTTAATGGGCTCCTGTACATCATACTCATCACTGACCATCCCATCATTCCAGTAATTTCTTGGGCATTTAGCTTGTAATGTCACTACAATGTATTATGAGAAAATCCAGCTGCATTTCTAAGCAGTATGGGAATCCCCGCCGTTACTGTAAACACATTATCCGATCAGAGTCATTTTAATTTGATGTTAAAGAAATAGAAGAATATACTCTTCATGATGACACACACATCTAGCTAGTGAGGAAGACACTCCTGTTGCTTCTCCAACAATTACAAACATCTGCCTTTTCCTGTGCCCTAGGGGTATATATAGACAGCTGCATTTGAGAGTCTGTTCTATTGTGTATCTGATTTCTCTGCCGTACAGAAACGCGGGCTGGCTACTCATCGAACTGACCCTGAGAGCACTGCTGGTGGAGCTGGTGATGGCCAGACCTGCAGGTGAGGTATCCTTCGGTCACACGTTGACAATCCTGCGCTTCTGTGCATTTGTAAAGGAATATTTCTTCCCCTTTCTGGCGCAGAAACTCTAGTGGTGGCCTGTTCCTCCTCGCCAAGGTCTGGAGATAAGGAGCAAGGGAGAAAGGCTGTTGGGCAGAGAGACTGGGACAGATTTTCTACCAGATGCTCCCCAGAGCAAAGGCAATTTTCAGACAAGTTTGTTTACAGCTACAGTTGTATACTGTTTACAGACTTTCACCTCCTAAAAGAGGGGAGGGGGAATTATTGGAAGCACAGAAAAAGAATGTATAAAGAATCTTAGAGGAGGCTGTAACGGTACTTAGAGGACTACATGACCCATCCTTTGGGGAGGTCTGAGGGGTGGGTGACTATGCGTGGAGCTGAGTCTAGGTGGCTCCTGTTCTTGGTTCACTTGTTATTGGCAAACTTCAGTGGCAAACTAGGGCAATGTTACGGTGTTCTGACTGTAAGGGATTATGTTTAGATGACTTTGTCTTGAATCTAGATCAGTCTTAGGTCTATCTAATGCTGAGTTTCCCTGGCAAGTTCAGCCATCTCTCCATTGCTGATACGATGGCAGCTTCTCCTTTGAATACACTCCCACCTCTTCGCTGCAGTGGTCGTGAAAGGTGAGGGAAACATCTGCCTATCCCAGTTTTCAGGCTAAAGGTGTCCATATATGTCTGTGGAGGGGAGGGTGGGAAGGCAGCACAATGATCTTAAAGATCTTTTCCAACCTGAACAATTCTGTGATTATCCGCGGGGAAGGAAACCTCCATCCATTTCTTTTTAAGGGAAGAAGAAGGTGAGATGTTCACAAACCAAGCAGGTTGACTTCTCCTCTGTTAAGAGGGTGTTGGTAGGGAAGGCTCATAAAGAAGGTGCCCACTGAACCCTTAGAAACACGTTGGCAGGTCAAGTGGTGATGGAAGAGTGATGAAATGGAGAACAGCAGCAGCCCAAGATCCCTGTGCAATGCAAAGGCCCAGAGTGGGAGCAGGGTGGGTGACTACCAGTGATGGATTGTGTTGAGACCTCAGAGAGAAATGGTATAATAAATGGTTGGTCTGAAACGGTAGGAAATGTTTGCGTGGAAGTGACAGGTAATAAATAAGATTGTGTTGCTGTAGATCCTCCAGGCAGTGCTGGAGCAAAAATTCTTCCTGATTTTCTTTCAGAGAAGAAGGTAGGGAGGCAGGAACTCGTAATAGCCAGGCACGAATAAAACTGCTGCGTACAGTTGGTGTAATCTAAGGCTGATCCAGGTCCAAGTCAAGTCCTGCTGCAGCGGTAAGTTCTCGGTTATCATCACTAAGGTTACAAAACAACTCCCCTTGTGCCTTGTCTAGTGTCGCTGTCGGGAGCTGAGGCCCTGCCGCTGCATCCACTGTAAAAACACCCTCTTTGTCTTGCACTTGGTATCAGAGCTGCCACCAAGACTGGGACAATCGGTTTGCCCCAGGCATTGACTCGTGAGATGGGATAAATGGTAATAGGGACAGGGCCACAGACAACTTCTGCCCTGGAGTTTCCAAGTGTTGCTGTTTGTCATTTCCTATAGTTTATGTTTGTTTGGGTTTTCTCCTATCGTTGTATGAATTTTCCTTCCCTCGTTTTTATTTGAATACCAGAAAACAGACCTCGGTTGCTGCTGCTGCAGTGGTCAGTTAGGTGAGCGTTCCGTGCTAGCTTTTTGCTGGCTAGGTAAATATTACCTGGATGCCGCATTACCAAATTAATAAAGACTTTGATTAGGAAATCAATTAATAGATTTAGCAATCTGGAAGGGATTGTTCAAAAAACAGGTGAACATTTCTTGTTTAAAAAAAAAAGTGGGGAAAATACACTATTTTTTTTTTTTTTTTAACATTTTGAGGTAGCTTCAGAAGTCTTGCTCCCAGCCCTCTGCGATCAGTGAAACAATGTCCCCCCCCTTTTTATTTTCCTTGTAAACACCTAAGGAATGCAAAAGAAATTTCATCCTGATGTTTTTTTCCACTATGTGCCTGCGGGTTAGTGAGCATCCAGGGAGTGACAGTACTAAAATTATTGCCTAGCCTCGGCGTTTAAGGTCTTGCACAGTACATGTCAGAATAGTTTCTACAGGGGGGGGGTTTGGTGGGTTTTTCCCCTTGGGAAGCCCACTGTCCATGTTTAAAGGACAAGTATCCTGCTGGAAACACCCCCCCCCCAGATTCCCTACTCCACAATCTAGTTCCCAAAGCTTCTGCTGCTAAACTGTGAGTTTGTGGGTCGCTGGTAATAAGGATGGGCGGTGTTAGTAAGTAAGGGGCCAGAAGAACATTTAATGTCTCCTCCCAGGTGGGATGCTACGCTACTAGGACTGTCCAGGAGAGTTGAGTGTTTATAAAATCAGCACTGAAGTGAAATGGCATAGCATGTGTGTTTTTATTTGTAATTTTAGCTTTGTCATTTCAGTGCCGCCTTGCGCACCTGATAGAGTAGCTCCTGTTTTCTCCTCCACGAGGAGGGTTTCTGGGGCTTAAGACTTGCCAGGGAGGATGGACTGTTTTGGAACAGGCACGTAGTGACCTCGGATTTGACTTACAATATTAGGCAATGGCCCAAATGGTTGCTGCATAGACCTACTGAGTACCAGCATTCGGAAAGTGAGGTCTGCAAAACAAACCAAAGCATTTTTTCCTGATTATGTCCCGTAACTATGGTAGCTCGAGGTGTCCCTACCCATGGCAAGGTGGTTGGAACTAGAGGATCTTTAAGGTCCCCTCCAACCCAAACCATTCTATGCTTCTCGCTATTTTCTGTGCTTCTGCAGTGCGCTAAGCCAAAGCTAACTGGATTTTAGGATTACTTGGTGTTCAGCCCAGCATTGGCATCACAGGATTATACTACAGGACTTCCCAACTGCTGGAGTGTATAATATTAAATCCTGCAGTATAGTTTCTGTAGTATTGCTTTACATTCCCTCCTCATTAATCCATTGCTCCCTAAACTCTGTATTTTTAATTATTCTCTTACAGATAACCCTAATAGGGATAAATTTAGTTTGGTAAGCAAGGCTACCCGGTTTGACTTAGGAGAAAAATACAGGTGGAGGAAATATGTTGGAGGGGTGCAAGTGATTATATACAATACGTATTGGTTTCAACATCATATTTATCTTAATTATAAGAATCTCTTTGAGAGATAAATGAAGTTTCCCTAGAAGATAGCTAACGAACAGCAGTGGTTTCATCTCATTAGCTACTGTTCTTTTGAGTTGTAGGTTTTCTAGGCTTCACAGAGTGGTTGCAATACAGTTATCCCCACTTTAGAGAAAAGGGATCCAATTTCTTGAAGATCAGAGAAAAATTTGAGAGGAGCACCAGGTCTGCCACCACCCATGCTATGTCCTCCTTGACTTTCTGAAGAAGGTTTTTGACAGCCTCCCATAACGCTGCTCCCCATCGCAGGCTCCAGAGGGCACACATGTATCCAGGGGTTGGATTTTAGCCCTCCCAGTCTGTGCTAATGAGCTGGAACAACAACACACTATTCCTGGGGCCGCACGGACATCGCTAATGCCGAGGAATAAGTAAAGCTTATTTGTTGTGACAAGGTGATACTTGTGTATTATGCCAGATCTTGCGCTGTTAAGCAAGAAAAATCTCTACTGATTCTCATTTCACTTGGGAAAAAAAATACCGAGTAAGAAAAAAATCAATATCTTCAGACTGGGAGCGTATGTTTATCAGGTTTCTGAGAGAGACTGGAAGCTAAATACAAAGCCTCAGGTAACAACTAAGTTTGAGGAATTTTCCCTTGAAATTAAAATCCTTTCCCTTTTCACACTTCTAGACACCAGGAGTATTAAGAGCAGCGTCAAGCCAGTAAGCTGGAGAAGGGCAGGGAGCTGAGCTGGTTATTACCTTCCCAACTGTTTGTCAAGCCCTCAGTAACACCGTGCGTGTAAAGCCCCTTTGGTTGTGTGAGAAGAAGACACATGGAGGGCCAAGGGCAAGAGCTGTCACTTTGGTTGTCACCGGTTTTTTCCAATGGTGGTGTTGGCAGGAGACAACGCCAAGAGTTCCAGGTCCTGTCTTGCTGAGATGAGTGAACAGACGTGATGAGCATCATTGGCTTCATCGTGGCCTAGGCAACGTGATCATAGTCCCAATGTCCTTTGGTAAGCCAGACTGCCAAAAGGTGGGAAGGGTAGCTGAGATGGCTTTTTAGATAAGGATCTATCTGAGTAAGCTTATACTGTCTGTCAGGAAAGCTGTGTTGGGTTACAGGAGAGAGGAGGTCTTGGTGTGGACCTTCCTCCTTTGCTAGCCTGGAAGACAAATAAGGAACCCGAGGATTATTTCAATCATGTGCCCTTAGTGCCTGAACTGAAATCCCAGGATCATGTAGCGTATTTGGATTACTGATATTTCTATCACTATTTTCACTTTTGCAGCAGTATTTTTATCAGGGGGTCCATATGCTTGACATTTTCCAGGAGAGATGGGTATGGCTTTTCCAGGAGGAAGAAGATGGGGAGGGCTCCTGCTTCCCCTGATTCCTCCTTGTAAAACCTTCTGCATTGCAAGGAGGCTTCAGTGAACGTCACAGCTGAGATGGGGATGGTTTGGGGTGGCAGGCTATGGGACACAATCTTCCAGCCGGAGCCTTCGTGAGCCACACTAGCCTCATGTCTGGCCCCTGGAAAGGTTGATCAGCCAGTCTCAAATGAGCAGTTGTATTGCCAAAATAACTCGGTGAAGTGTGAAAGACCTGGTGCTTTGCACTGAGTGAAAACTGATCTGTGCCATAGCAGCCACATGATTCACCAAACGGGAAAAACCAGAAAATGCCTTGTGACAAAATGGTCAAATGCAGCACAGGGCTGATGCCGTTGATGTCCTTGGTGTTCCCCTCCAGATCATTAAGGCCAGAGGCATCTCTGCTCTGCTCAGATTCGGAGCCATCAGCTCCAAAGTTCATCCCAGTTTTTCCGTTTGTTATGCAGAGTGAGGAGGTGGGAGACTACATGTTCGTCTAGCTTGGGATCCTGGGCAACAGCAGGGACTCTGAGAAAGAAATGGGACATAAGTACCAAAAACTCGTCTCCTTGTACAGCTCCTTGCCTTCAGGCACTGGGAGTTGTAGGAGGAGCTTCCTGAGCCGTGCGCCATCCCAACCATCTTGTTTGTCGGACATATCCCTCATGAATTTGCCTAGTCTCCATTTAGGCTTATTTTCTACTTTTTGGCCTCTGCAGCATCCTGTGGCAGTGAGTCACAACTTAATTACACCTTGTGCAAATCGGTTCAGTGCCGCGCTGGAACCAGCAATTAGTACTTGCAGTGGTGATGTAAGGAGACGTTTTCCGTGTGCAATGTACTTTTCAGGAGCCCTGCCCCGTGAGGGGAGCTGCCTCCTGAAGCTCGCAGGAGATCATGGTTTGGAGAGCGGAAGAGGGACCAGCGCCAGCCATCACATTGCTGATGAGCAAGAGGAGATAGGTACCGTCAGCGTGGTGCCACGCACCTCGTGCTACCTGGCACTGGAACAATTAGAAAGCCCACGTTGCTCGCTGAACCCCAACAGCTTGTTTGGTTCATGGTGGCCATGGAAACACCTAGCCTATTTATATCTTCAGCAGAGTGAGCGGTGGCTGGTAGAACTGAGGTGGGAAAAGAGGGGAATGCTTTCAATTTGGAGACTTAATTAAGATGATGTGTGTGTGCTTGTGAGGGAGAGCTGGAGGAACATGGCCTGAGCAGGCCAGGGGTTCCTGCACTGGCGCAGCTGCAGCATCGGGTGCTTCTTGAGCAAACATGATTTGCCTGGAGCCTGGGTTTTGCACATGTAAAAGACGATGTACCTTCTCACAGAATCACCAAATGGGGCTGGAAGGGACCTCTGGAGATCATCTCATCCAACCCCCTGCTCCAGCAGCTCACCCAGAGCAGGGTGCCCAGGATGGTGTCCAGGCAGGTTTGGAATCTCTGCAGAGAAGGAGACTCCACAACCTCTCTGGGCAGCCTGGGCCAGGCTTGGACACCCTCACACTAAACAAGTTTCTCCTCGTGCTCACATGGAACCTCCTGGGTTCCAGTTTGTGGCCGTTGCCCCTTGTCCTGTCACTGGGCACCACTGACTAGAGTCTGATCCCATCCTTCTGACACCTGACCTCCAGATATTCATCAGATCGCCTCTCAGCCTTCTCCAGGCTAAACAGCCCCAGGGCTCTCAGCCTTTCATTCCTTCTCACCCACCATTTCCCAAGGTTTGTTTGTGGCCTTCTCAGGTCTTAAGGGAATTAATTCTCCTGTCACTTTGAGAGCAAAGTACTTCAAGCTCTCTCTACAGCATTCATCCCTGAAAAGGCTCCTGTACATGGGAATCAGCTTGCTTCACCCAGGAGGGAGCAGAGAGGAGTCTCCTTCTGCACAAGGGTTGTCCATGAACCTTACAACTTTCATCTGCTCCCTGCCCATGTCTCAGCCCGGCTGGGAAGATGGGAATAAGGCAACATAAAGTCATTTGGCCACCTTGAATGGAGCAGGAGACTTCACTTAATTGCAGCTGAGGCTTTTACTTAGGCTGCAGATTCCCATGACAGGATAATGCTGCGTGAGTAGAGCATGAGCACAGCAGGTATCAGGCTGAGCTTCCAAATTCTGGTCTTCTGAGGGCAGGTATTAATATAGATGGGCAGATGAGGTTTTTGGAATAGCGGTTACCTGAAATGAAGCCCTAGCTAAAAGAAGAGGAGATCTGCTGGAGAAGGAAACATATTAAACTGTAGGTGTAAAGAAGACCTCTGCAGATACAAGATAATCACGGTGCATATTAAGAATGAAAGGAACTCCAAGACTTGAAAGATCTGTTGGGAAATCTTGAGGAAGAAAGGACGTTCGCGTTTGATATTAGTGAGAGAGAGTCTTTAACATCCCCGAAGCATCTGATTAATAACCATAGCATCAGACCTCAGGAATGCAAATTTGGAAGCTCTTTAAGATGAAAGCTCCCCTCCGCAAGCTTTTTATTTTTTTTTTTTTTGATTGCGTGTTTCAAAACCATTCATGTTCTTGCAGGTAACAGGTTTTTTTTCATCCTGAAAGTAAGGGTTGACTGAGGAACAAACTGTGCAAATTCTGTTCTCAAACACCAGAATTAGAGAGAAAAGACCATCTGTCTCCTCTCCAGCCTGCTCTCCATGGCCCCAGCAACGCCTTCTAGTGGAAAAACAGTCATGAAGTTACCACCGTGACACAGGGCAGTGCCCCGTAAGGCACTGGTTTGTGTGTGCAGAGGAACTGCTGCTTCTCCCCAAAGGAGGCAGGTGGAAACCCATTCCCAGCTGGATGGGGAAGACCTTCATGCTGCCCTGGGCTTGGTGGGACTCCTCTTCCGTGGCAAAGGCTTTCAGGTGGCATTCCCGAGAGCTGTCTCCTCACCCAGCCACAGCAATCAAATTGATGGGCCTTTGACAGCAGCTGGGACTCATTTCATGAAGAAACCCACTTGAGTGCTCATTATCACTTCAGCATCATTTCCATCTTTCCCAGTCGGGGTGAATATTTTGTCATGATGGGGCACAGGCTGTTTCCTTTGCCCTGGGACGCCCATGCAAAGAGACTTTCTACCTGGAAGCTCCTGCCAGAAGCTTTGCAGCTGGCTGTCATTTGTTTCTGACTTCTTTTTTTTTTTTTTTTTTTCCTCCTCCTTGTCCTTAATGGCTGTCTGGGTTTTGGAGACTAGTTACACAACACTGTTTTTTCCCTCCTCCAGCATCGCTGAGCAAATTTCAAGGCTGCAGAGGAGGGGGAGGAGAGACTGATGCGCTGAGCCACCTTTGCCCAGCCACTTGTGACTGGGGTATAATAGGTACAGTTGATTTGAGACTGCCAAGAGTTTGCTGCCAAATTGAATTTTTCATAAACTGATTATTGCAAAGTGCTCTTGGCAGAGGGGAGTTTAACACCTTTCTAACAAGCTCAGCTCAGCGCAGCTCGTCAGAGGGATACTGTAATAATAATCCCCTTCTGCATCCTCGGCCAGGATTTTGGGTTTACTGAGAAGCTGCTTCCACCCCCATTCCCTCACCCACGAGTAAACCCACTTACGGCTTTTTTGTAGCTATTACCGGTGCGGACATAGGAAGACTTCTCTGCTGGTGTAAAGCAGCCTACCTCCATTGATTTCAGTGCCCTGAGTTACTTTAGTGCTGGGGGGGTGAGCATAATGATTCAGACACAGTCAATAGCGTTGATGGTAATCTACCCTCGATAACCTAAGGTGAGCGTTTCCCTCCAACGAGAGCTGTGCAGCCACGGAAAGGGGCTGGCCCAGCTACTCAAACAGTTGATCTGACAATTTCTGCCTTGCAAAACACTCATTCCCCAAATTCTTTGGTTTCTAAGGCGTTTATTCTTCCTTTTGTGTCAGTGAGTTATGAAAGAGGGAGGTAAATTTAGTTGCTCAAGATGCAGCGTGGTCCTTGTTGCCTGTTGACTGTCACTCTACAAGCAGAGAGAGACCACCTCTGAGGAAGCAGGACAACCTCCTACCTACACTACTTTGCTCATTCAGAGACATGTGCTACATGGACAGAGTCCCCAGAATGTACTGTACTTGCATGAGCATTCAGGAAAGGAAAAACAGAACCATAGACTGGTTTGGGTTGGAAGAGACCTTTAAAGGTCATCCAGTCCAAGCCCCCTGCACTGAGCAGGGACATCTTTGACTACATCAAAGCTGCTATTTGCAGTCAGCCCAAATCAGGTTTAGAGCTCAAAAAATACACACCAAGAGTATTATTTTGGACAAACTACATCTCTTTAGTTTAGCTGCTGGAGGCTGCGCCCACTCAGACACTGGTTGGTGGTTCCTTGATGTGAACACCAGCCAGGTGGTCCAAGGAGATACCAGGGATCCCACGGCACGAACACATCTGCTTGGCAAACCTGGCAGACCAGATGCTGGGGGAAAGCAATGCTTTAAAGAAAGAATAATTCATCATTTAAACCCTCCCACCTCTCTGATCACCTTTCTAGTAGGTGCTCCAAGCTTAAAATAAATGGTACCTTAGTAACGGCATCAAGGAGAGAGCGTGTCCTGATTTATTATTCCATTCGCTTTGCCTTGCCTTTGTATTTATAGCATTAAAACACGGCAGGGCTTCACATGTGCCGCTCACATAAATGCAGCAGAAAGCCCACGGTGCTCCGAAGGGGAGACCTTTATGGAAGCACCAAGGAGCAGAACAAAGGCACAACGTGCCGCTGGGCCCACCACCAGCAAGCGCTTGTGTGGAACAATCCGTGCGGTCTACGGGACACACGCAGACAGCGTGGTCGCAGTTTAAAGCGATGCCATCTGTTTAGGAAATTGGAACGGTTTTGATCTGTCCCTAAAAGGAATAAAAGGAGTAGGAGTGCTGGGGCTTGGATTCTCTTTTGGTGGTGCAAACAAGCAAGACGTTTCCAAATGTCTGAGCAGATCGTCTTCTGCTTGGGAGAGGGTGGCCGTGCTGGTCCGTGGAGCAGGCAGGGCAACTGGTTTCGCGTTGACAAGAGTTATGAATTAATTATGGCAGTGTTGATGTTTGCAATTCAGATGTTGCCACTATAATTTTTTTTTCAAACATTGAATAACGTGACAAATGCTGTAGACCAAAAATCTACTAAAGGTAGGGGGAGAAAAAAAACCTGCGTGAGGTCAAGCCAGCGATTCTTTTGTTTTCGTTTTACTCCAGAAAAATTTCTTTTTGCTGCCCGTTAGCATCCATTTTGAAATGAAGGGTCATTTTGATTTGAGAAATGAACCTTTGTAACTAGGAGTGGATTTCAGTGAGACGTTTTAACCGATGTGGGGATGTTCGCTGAAAATGACCTGAAAGCAATGCCAAATCCTCTCAAAAAATGCTTCATCGAGTACTTTCAGCCAGCTCTTCTCAGCACATAGACATTATCTGTAGCAGTAGGAGTTCTGGTGTTAAAGCAGAAAAGTGCATGTCATTAAAAACCGTCATTTCAGTCAGATAATTCATAAATATTAAGGATAGTTGTTAGACATGATAAATGATATTGAAAACCATTATGTGGTAGGAGAGAAAAAAATGGCAGCAGTGAATGCGCTGTAGTTAAGTGGCCAAATACTTTGGCAAAAAAAAAAAAAAATCCATGTATTTGTTGTTTTAGCAAGCAAAACTATGTTTTATTCTGTTTTTAACATTTTTGACATTGAGTGATGTGTGCCAGTAATGAAGAGTTTTAAACAAACCAGAAAGCCAGAATAATTAACCGCTAATGTTTTTATGTCATTCCAGGGCCTAAAATATCAGTGAATGTAGGTTTTGTAAAAAAAAAAAAAAAAATCAAAAGCAGGAAGAGTAGGTTTTGTTGTGTTGTTTTTTTTTTTTTACAAAAACATGAAAAAAGTTCATTTTATTCTGGGAGAAAAGTTCTGGATATTTTTTTCTGATTTTCTCTTTTAATCAACTAAGGAGGAGAGGGAAGGAGAAGCTGCAAAGTTCAACAGTTTCATTAAAAATAATCACTTAAAAAGCTTTTTAATTTCTTCAGGAAAATGTAAACGACTCCTAAACAGCAGTACATGAAGATGGCCCAGAATAACCAAACCTTCTGTTGCTTCTCTGCAAACCCACTTGTCTCTGCAGCGTAGCTTTAGAGAGACGCGTCTGTGCATCCGCCTCTTTGACTCCGGAGCCTGTTTCTTTTGGTGGGAGCTGGGCGAGGAAGATTTAACCCTCCCTGGAAGTGTTCAAGGCCAGGTTGGATGGGGTTTGGAGCAACCTTGGATGGCCCTGCTCGCAGCAGGGGGGTTGGATGAGATGAACTTTAAGGGTCCCTCTCAACCCAAACCAGTCCGTGATTCTGTGATTGTGACACGTTTCGCTTCTTGCCATATCTCCCTCCTAACCCTTGCGTGAGTATAAATATATATAAAATGCGTTCTGAATCCACCTCCAGAAGGAGGATGGCTTGCAAGACGCAGATGTCAGGATCTACTCTGCCTGGTGCCTACCCGCGCGGGTCTCACGCTGAAGGAGAGGGTGACGTCAAAGACCAAGATGCTCTTTCTTTTCATCCGCAAACCTCCTTAGTGGGAGGGCGTTGCTGGAGCAGAGGACAACGGGTTTGTGGAAAGGACTGTGGCTGCAGTGCTTTCCATAACCTGTTGTTCATCCTCATCGCCTTCTCCCTGTGCCCGCGCTGTCCCCAGCAGGACTGGGGTCATGGTGCCTGTCCAGAGTCACCCAGGCAACAGGCAGGTGAAGCAGGGACCATAATATTTTGGGTTTTCCCACTCTTCCTTTACTAGATGCGGGAGAGAAAACAGACAGTGATTTGGTTCTTCAGGTTCGTTCTGATCTTTTCACGTTGTGAGTGCAGCTACCAGATTTGCGGGGGGAGGGAAAAAGCTCCGTGTTTATTTCAGAGAAAAAACTGAAGCGTTGTTTTCATTCTGAACCGGGAACAAAAATGCTCTTGACTTTCTCAAGGCACAGAATTCTAAAAATTCACTTAATGTCCCATTTTCCCGGCTTCTCAGTTCTGAATTTATGCTCTGTATTCTCCTCTGGTATGTCAATAGCGCACAGTGCTGGTTTTCGTCTTCCATTTGGTCTTTTTTGCAATAGCTGAAATATTTTAATCGATTCTTTTTTTAAACCTTAAGAGCAGCTGTTACTTGGTGTTGACTAGCACATCTTCACATTGCTTGTAGATCCGAGTTTCTTTTTTATGTTATAGCCTAGAGTGTTTTCCATTTTAAACCTTTTCTATAGGTGTCTATTTAGATACCATACATTTGGATTTATGGAAAAAGAAAAGAAAAAAGAAGCAGGCTCTCTATTTTAATTTGCGTGGCATTATTCTGTGAGGCCATATAATCCAGCATCAGACATTTCTTTAGACACACGCCTTGCCTGGTTTCATTCAAAGCATTCCTCTACTTGGAGGCGTCAGGCAGACCCCTTGGGCGGTTTGTTTCCAGTTGAGAGATATTAATGTTTCTGTGTGATAAAGCGGTCCTGTTTTCTTCGGTTTCACCTTTCTGGTGCATTAAGATTGGAAACGCAACAAGTGCTGATGAACAAGGCGCTTGAGGAGCTGAGCAGCGAACCCACGTCAGCGAGAGCAGAGTGACGGGATGGAGAGACAAGAATCATCTTCTTGATGCATTAATGTATATTTTGCATGTATGTCTGGGTGGCTGTAGCCTCATTTACTCAGTGCAGTCTCATTTACTAGCTGGCTCTATGACAAATATACCAGTGTCATACTTTATATGACAAAGGTGGTGCCTGGGTCATCTCTGACCTACGCCTGTGGAAAGTGAGCTTTTAAATCCATGTATATACTGCCCATGTTCTTGTATAGATTATATCTTATATATTCTCTGCCCAGCTTGCTGCCAGAGGATGTTGCAGGTATTGTACGGTGTCATCATCTGGTAAACAAATTGTTTTTTGCAGTTTGGCCAGCATCGTTAGTTAATTAGACCCTGGCTGCTTAGGCACCTGGAACAAGCAGTGGGAATTTAAGTTCTTCTGATAAAAGGATTTATTTATAATGAGTCTCGCCCCATAATGAGTTCCGACCGGGGGAGACTGACCGTTAGGGGATGACTCACAGCATTACCATAAAGATCAGAGTCACATATTCAGTTTTATAAGGCGAGAGCACGGGTTCTAGAAACAAATCTTTTGGCTCCGCTTTTTCCATCGTGTTAAATTTGATACAATCCTCCTATGCCTGAGAGTAAACAGGCAGGACACAGCAGACTATTTATTTTATTTCATTTTTTTATTGCTCTTCCTCTCTCCAGTTTCAAGAGGAAGAGAAGCTGAGTTTTTAATATTGCGGGGATGCTCAGCCCGTTTCAGCTGGGAGATGTCAGAAGCAGCTGCAGACCGAAATGAAAGGAGCTCATCTCTGGAAATTTGCTATGCTGTAATAAATGCGGGGTTCTGCTGGTGAGCTGCTGATGGCCCTTTAATGTCTTTATCCTTCGGCAGAGCTCAGAGGCACTGCGGTTCCTTCCCTTCCCCCTGTCCCTGCCCGCCCAGGCTCAGCATCTCATGATGTGAGGGCGAGAGCTCGCTGTCACGTTCAAGGGTTGCGCCGAGTTTGAAGAAAAGGGCCGGGTCTGGTTTTATCACCCAGCCTGCAGCTTTCCTTCAACTCCGATTGATGTTCTCCTTCGCTGGTGTAAGTTTACTTTCAACGTTTGGCTCCCCGAGTCATGTTCGTATACTGCATGTTGTTGGTGTGCAACACGGGGCTTGTTCACTATTTATTGTATTTATGTAGGATGTGCTATGCAAGGAGGAATGTTTGTTCCCAGTATCCATGTGACGTATTTTCCCAGTTAGAGGAACACGGGCACGTTGGGATGAAACCCAAGAACCACCTTCCAGCCTCCTGGTCTCAGCTCTTCTTGCGCTAATCTGTGAGCATTGGCATCTGCCAGTCTGGAGCCTGGCAAAGTGTTAAGAGCATGACAGATCCTCGCAAAACACATTTACAGCTGGGGAGGTGAGGATAGCGTATGTGGAGCTCGGTAAAAGGATCTCAGAGTCTGAAGGAGGCTCTGGGAAACCGTCTGGATGTAGTGGAACCCGCAGTTTAGAAACCTTAGAAAGCCTTTTCTCTCTGAAGTTTGAGAGATGTTGAGTCTAGTCATGCTGTACTTCATCACGGGGTACATGAGGTGTGCTCTTCTGTGCTGGTGGGTGAGACCCTGAGGAGACAAATAGAGTGAGGGTGGTGAGAGCCTGGCCCAGGTCACCCAGAGAGGTGGTGGCTGCCCCATCCCTGGCACCATTGCAGGTGAGG
>JAVSBS010007822.1:0-17612 GCA_033124195.1 Coracias cyanogaster | reverse complement strand
GGTGAGGTTGGCCGGGGCTCTGAGCAACCTGCTCTGGTTGCAGATGTCCCTGATCTCTGCAGGGGGTTGGACTGGATGAGCTTTAAAGATCCCATCCCACCCAAACCATTGCATGATTCTGTGATAAATTGTTCAGTATAACAGCAGATTCATTAGTCCCTGAAGAGCAGAACAGCTTTGCTCGGGATTTCTTTTATCCTCTGTCTGCTTGCCTTGTCCCTAAAGTGTCTTCTCTGCCCCCTTTGGAGCTCCCAGGAGGGAAGAGATGTGTTTGGGGCTAGCTGAGAGCATTGCACGCTCTCCAAAGAGCAGATACCAGCTGGTTTTTACCCATGCTGTCCTCAGTAGGTAGGTAGGCTTGGGCTCTACCACCCTGCCCATGTCTATGAAACTTGTAGGACCCTGAAAGTCTGAGTGCTCTGTCCCAGTGGCCCAAAAGGATTTGTCAGCTCTGGGTGGAGCAGAGGGAATGACTCTGGGTGATCAAATTGGTCTCAAAAGTGCACTGACAGATGATTTTAGCCTCCAGTTTTAAACGAAAACTTTAAAAACTTGTCATGTGTAACAGAATATTTCTAGCACTCTCTAAATATTAAGCAGAGGGAAATATTGTTGCTAGACAGTGGGCTGTTATATGAATAAAAAAGTTCAACTTTTCATTGGAGACTTAACAGCTAAGGGAAAGTTACTGATATGGTAACTGAAGGATAGAAGAGTCTGAATAGGCAATAAAAAATTAATTGTATTGTTTTCTTTTCAGCATCATATTTGATTTTATGCTTACTGAGTGTTGGCTTCTATTCATTGTGGAGCGTAATTGCTGGAGTTATATCGAAATACAAAATATATATATATTTAAAAGCAGTAGCGTGAATTCCTTGGCGCAAAAAATTCATTGCTTATGGCTTACAGGTTGGCTGATGTGCAAAGAATATGTGTGAGCAACATCTCTCTGCAGAAATAGAGAAATATACATATATCATTATATTTGCAGGCGTTGAGCAGAATGGCAATTTTCGACTTCACAGACCTGCCTAAAGCTCAGCTGCGGGAGCCAATTGGACCCATGAAATTGAAAATGAGATCAGATTGGTTTGGAGGGATTAGAGCTACAAAGAGCAGCCACAGAATGGTGAACTTGGCCTCTGAATTCCCGGAATCCAACCTCAGAAATTCTGGTTGGAAACTTCATTTGATGGAATTTGCAGCGTGCTGGAGAGAGTCAAGTGGACCTGTGGTCCCAGAGACGGCTTTGTGGCTTAGATGTTGTGAGCTCTCAGCTCAAGCCTGGCTCCTCTGGAGCCTGAACAGATCTATTCAGTATTTGGGGGTATTTAGGTGGATTATGTGTCAGCTGGAAAGCCCGTGAGTCCTAACTGCTCGTGTAAGCTTGTAACTCTACTTCTGTTCCTCTTAACCTTCTTCCTCTGAACTGTGAGTGATGGGAATTAGTGTTTAGTTTATTAATTTTGTCTTCAGTGGAGGAAGAAAAGGTGGAATTTAATATTTCTCCTAACTTTTTTAAAAAAGAAACAGCGTTAGTAGGCAAACATCTAGAAAATCTTTTGTGTTTGATCTTGTTAGCATCTCTGTGTCGATGCTAAGACATCTTCCACCGTAGATTTCTAAAATAATAACGGTAATTCCTGCTTTTGCTACATCCGAGCTTTAAGAAAATATCTTCAGTAAGAAAGGTGGTGGCTGAAATACCTCTGTCTTGATGACACAAATAAAAGCTACCTGCTGTTGGGAGCGTGCTCCTTGCCTTTTACAGCCTGTGACGTTCTCCTCTCTTCAGTGCTCAGCCATTAAGGTCTAATGAACTTCTTAATGTCCATTTGTTTATGGAGTCAACTGACAGAGGGATCATTTAATCTCCTCTGCAGTGGCTTTGTTTCAAAAGTGAAAGCCTACCACTCTTCCCACTGAGATCTTTTCTTTGTGCCACTAGCCAAGGCTGCTGTTCTAGGGCAAAAAAAGAGCTTTTAGCTGATTTTAGGATCACTTGATGCACTAGTTAGGTTTTAGATTGTGACTGCCAGCAATTGTATCAAAGCAGAGCTCCAGTCACAGCCTCATTGCACCATCTGTGCATTTGATGAAAGACATGTTCAGTTAAGGATATGCTAAAAAGGGAGATAGGTAAGAAATTAAAGGCTCCTGTATTCATGGATGCTAGATTGCAGTACAGTGCAACGGTGCCTTACTTCATTTCTACGCTAAACCTTGTTCTCAGTAGTTTTATTTTTATGACAAAGATTAAGAATTAACAATAAAATACATAATCTTTTTCACACGTAGCTGAATATCTTATCTTTTTGCAGAGGCTGATGCTTTTAGGGTTTTCTTTTTTTTTTTCTTCTGGAAGCTTGAGAGAAGCTCCTCTTTTCATAACAGCATCTTTCTGCCATTGTTTTTAATCATATTGCCCTGATTAAATCTAACATGCAATCATTATCCTCCCTTAAGATACCCGTTACAAAATGACCACAGCTTTCTGCGTCCTTCTAGAGAGACTGAGGTTATTGTTAGTCTGATTTGCAGTAGCCCCACAGTGAAAAATAAACCTTTAGAAATGGAGAGCGATGGAAAGAAAATGACCATTTATTTCATTCTAGCCAGGTAGACACAGCAGAAGGCATCTGAGTGTTAATTGTGTGGGAAATACAAAGTCTATTCATCGTTACGTTACCAAAGTCACTTGGGACAAGGCAACAGGCCATTGCGAGATGCTAAATTTACTGCAGGATCCGTTGGGAATTATATTTTAATGTAGAAACTAATTAGCAAATTTACTTGTAAGCACGTGGAAATATTGATTATATTCTGAAAGTGTAAGTGCATCAATATTAGGAGCCTAAGCAGTGTTCTTCATACATGGCAGTGTAGTTAAATGCAGCTTTAAGTGCAAAAGTCAGTTCAGGCTTATCAAGGGGACATATATAATCTATACATATAAATATATCATTGCACAGAATCTACAGATGGATTTTCTGGTGCTTTATATGTGTTAATTTCTCCATTCTAAAATATTTCTTTGAAATAAGAGGGTTTTACCAGACTAGTAAGTTATTTAAGGCTTTGTATTACATTTGGGCAAATATCTACTTCTTGCTAATTTATTTTCCTTAGATACTCAGATGTATAAATGCACTTACAGCAAACTTACATAGCTCACAGGAAGCCTTATGGTGAAGAAATTTTATGGTACCATTAAGGCTGACCTTAGATAACTGGTTAGGAAGGTTTTATGCTATTGCTGCACCATCCCAGTAAAGTGCTAACCTGGCATCGTTGTGGCTTCTGGAGTGAAATGGAGCTCCTGGTAGGTCTTTGCAGTTATTTTACTGATGTTATTCCTTAATATGTAATGGTCAGGTCTTGTATGTTTTTATTATCATTCAAACAGGAACAAAACTAGGGGATTTAAGAGCGCTAGAAATATCCAGCGCTGACATATTCCAGTCAAACTGTCAAAACCCCTGGTGTTCAGGCAAAATTCTCAAACGAGCTGGATCCCAGTTCTGTGCTTCAGTCAGCCAGCAAGGCTGCAGGGGAAAAATCACAGCGTGGAGGGGATCTCTGGAGATCATCTCATCCAAGCCCCTGCTCCAGCAGGTCACCCAGAGCAGGGGGCCCAGGATCATGTCCAGACAGGTTTGGAATCTCTGCAGAGGAGACTCCACAACCTCTCGGGGCAGCCTGGGCCAGGGCTCTGCCACCCCCTCACGTCACACGACCATCCACCACCGTCACCTCCGTCACACCAAGAGTTAAGGATATACTGATGGACTATTAATTTTCTGCCCCTCTCAGTCTTTTTTTCGTGGGTCATAATACGCTTCACAGAGGTTTTGGCTCACTCTGCTGATACCTGAAACTATCTGACAGGCACTGTTCATGTGCGCCTCGTTTCTCATGAGGGTCTCTTACAAGTCACGGCTTTCTCAAGAACATGATATGTGTGTTTTATCTGCTTTTTAGCATGTGTTGCTGCCTGTAACATGTTTAATTATCTGCACAGATTCTCAGTTGGTCTTCATTTCCTTGAAGTGGTTGATCAGTCAAGTCACTGACAGCCGAACAGCTGTGTTTACTTCTGTTGGTACTTTGTTTGACCAATTTGCTTTGATCCCTCTTAACAAAGAAAAAGCCATTTTGATTCTGCTTTTGGCTCAGAAAAATTGAGTTTGGTGTATACAGGCCTTTATCCTAGCTGGAGCTTGTGTTTCAGATGATGAGGAAGGTGGATCTCAGTCTCTGTCCTACTCCAAAAGGTGTTAGGGGAGCTGAGCAGGAGACTCTGGATCGCTGGAAGTGACAGAAGGGGGGTCAGTGGGGGAACAGTCTGGGTGATGAAGTCAGAGTGCAGGAAAAGCTGAGAAAGAGGTCTGGAGAGAAAGGGAAAAGACCAGGAGTAACTGTAAGTGGCATTGGTTTGTGCACTCTTAAAGGTGTCAGTGTAAGCTCGCCACACTTGGGATTCGATAAAGATGAGGATACTAAGGAAGAAGGATGGATCTGCGATAAGGCTTAGGTTCGGAGGCTGTGATTAGGGAGAATGATCATAGAATGGTTTGGGTTGGAAGGGGCCTTAAAGGTCATCTCGTTCCAACCCCTCTGCCACGGCAGGGACACCTCCCACTAGAGCAAAGTATGTGTTTAATTCCTTTTTAGTGTTGTTGCCCCCCAAGACGATTAACCTACCAGATCTCCACTAGGAAATGACAGAATTAGTTTTGCCTGTTTCACTTTAATTAGCCCCTCCCTGCTCTGCCCTTAAATAATTTACTCTTTGCAAAAGAGACTTTAGCTGCATGGTCACATTTTTCCCTCTGGACTTGTGCTTCTTTCATCGCAAAGGATCGCTCTGATCTGGTGACAAACACCTACTGTGCAGCTAAGGAGGCTGTTTGTCTGCAGATGCCCAGCCTCACCTTTAGCAGAAATCAGGGATTGTGTAGAGGAGCTGAAAATGGAGGAAGAAAACGATCATAATGAAATGCTTTCCTCAAGGCTTGATTTTCTTGCTTCTGCCGCGTTGTTCTGATGCAATATTTATTAAAGAAGACAAAGGCAGAGAAGCTTTTACAAATCCCCTTTGAATAGTTCCACACGCTGTTGCCTGCGAACAGAAAATGTTGTCTCCTTAACTGAGATTTAGCCAAGGCCCAGGTGAAAGCTGCAGGAGTTTCACTGGTTGCTTCTGTACTGGATCCAGTGAGTCTTTTCTACGTTACAGTGGACAGGAGCCATAGTGCTCGTGTGCTCACCTACTCCTTCACAGCTGAAGGCGTAGTAACTTCTGTGTAAGCTGCAGTAACTGAGAGGCAGTGACATCAGAAAGACCTTCAAATTCAACTGCAGCGGGACCTCACTGAAACCAGTCTTCCAGCTGGAAGTGAAAGCTCTTCCTTTTGTCAGAAACCCGAGGGTCTCACCTCTCTGAGCACAGGAGGACTCATAGCATCAAATGAAATTGGTGGGAGATATGCTCTGGGCATAAAAGGTGCCACTGTGTACTGCTAAGTACATTGAAATGCTCCAAGCAAGTTGAATGTTTCTTTTTAACCTTTTGTTTTTTTATAATCTGAGCCTCGGTTCCTGTGATTTCCAAGAGAGTTGCTCAGGGCAGTTGTGGATACTCCATCGCTGGGAGTGTTCGAGACCAGGTTGGACAGGCTTTTGGCCAACCTGCTCTAGCGGGAGGTGTCCCTGCCATGGCAGGGGGTTGGAACTGGATGATCTTTAAGGTCCCTTCCAACCCAAACCATTCTCTGATTCTACGCAGCAAGTATCATCCATCCAGCGTGTTGTAGAGTGCAAGGAATCTGCAAAGTAGAGTATGTGACCATGTGATTAAAACCTTTTTGCTAATGCATTCTCACAGAGGGAGTAAACTGAGGTCGCACAGGCCATTTGAAGCTGCTCCAGAAAGCAGGAGGTTCAGAGTAGCCTTGGGAGAGAAGTAATCGATAAGGTGGAGGTGAGGATGCTGTGGATAATGCTCTGCAGTTTATCACATGGTTGTCATCACACACAGCCCTGTCTGCAGCTGCAGAAAAACTTCTCCCTAAGATCAAGTTTCTTTCTTTAAAAGAACGACTGTGATTTGTCTCGTTTATTGGGTTTTGGTAATTGTGACTCTTCGTGGAGAGTTTTTAATATGCGCTGCCTCTCAGCATCACTCAAAATAATTCCTCTAAATGAAATTAGCTGTTATATTTGGAAGAGAAAAAAAGGTAGTACGAATTTACCCTTTATTCCAAGAACTGCTCCATCTCTGCTGTAGACTTTGTAATAAACTGTTTTAATTACAAGTAGTCTTGCTGTCCATGATAAAATTGCATAATCGTGCTGCATTGCGATCTGTGACCGATACCTCTGTCTCCTCCTTCCCCTGACTTCTTTCTTCTCTGATCTGCGTTTTTGGCAAACATCATATAATTGCATTTAGTCACTTGGATGTGCTGGTGCTAATGATCAGAAATAGTGAAGTAGTTTGTCCGGTTCGTGCGATTTTGGATTTCTGTTAATGCAAAGGTACATGAGGGGACAGAAAATTTCATGACATCAAATAAAAGCATGAAAAGGAGCAGACTTGGAGGTTCTCCCTTAGCTCCCGTGTCCAGGCAGAGTTAAGGAGACAGCCTTGAATGGTCTGTTACTGGCTGGAGCGCAGCAGAGAAGATGAATAAATTTATGAAGTGCTTAAACATGCCTCCCAGCCTAAGCTTAAAATCTTGTTTAGCTCCTTTGAACGATGCAGGGCCTTCTACTTTTATTAAACAACAGAAAGCATATTGCTGCTCTTAATGTTGTGCTCTTAGAAACAGATGTGTCCCGATTTATTGAGTAATCAATTTATTGAGTAACCCAAAGTTGTGTGGTTTTCAAGAGAACAGTAACCCAAATACCACATAAAACAGCAAAGAAAGTCATCTTCATTTTTTTTTCTGGAGCTTCTGAATCCTCTCTTCCTTTTACACACTTCTTTTGTGGGAATGTGTCAGAAGTTAATAGAGGGACTAGAAGCATGACGATTTTGTTTCTGATCTAGGGAGACAAGCAAAGCAGGGGTAGATAGGGCAGGAGGGATGATGGCCTGTCCCTTTTGGAGCCTTGGGTAATATTCTCCTGCAAGTGAGATTTCAGTTTGGTTTTAGTCCCAGTCAGGATCTCCTGAGTGTTTTCTGCCACTGGTTCCAGTGATACCAGGGAAAAGTTAAGGCAACAAGAAACAACAGGCACTGTATGGGCATTGTTGGTAGGACAAAGCTTCCTTTACGTGGTTTTTTATTCTCCTCAATAACTTTTTTTTCTCATGATACATCTCATCTCCAGTCTGCTGAAGAATGAAAAGCCAAGTCCAAGAAAAGCAGAGCCAGGGTTTTACAATGAAATTTGCTGGCAACTGAGAACACTTAGGAGAAAAAATGGTCTCACAAGGAATATATATATATATATATATATGTATAAGCTCTTTCTTTTAATTCAATAGTTTTATTTTCAGTTAGCACCTCTTCCAAGAATCCATTTATTTGCATAAGACCTGATAGCATAGGCGGCTTGGGTATTTGACCGTCTCTCTGATGGTCTAGTACTGCCCACAGTACTATTGTTCATTAATATGGTCATATTTTAATTGATGTTTTAAGAGTTTGTTGTAATCATAGCATCATAGAATATCTTGAGTTGGAAGGGACCCATAAGGATCATCGAGTCCAACTCCCTGCTCCTCACAGGGCTGCCTAAAACAAAACCACATGACTGAGAGCATCGTCCAGATGCTCCTTGAGCTCAGTATACACGTTTACCTTGGGACTACAGAAGAATGCATGCAAAAGACTAGAAGGGACCAATTTTCAAGATTCACTGAACCTTCTTGATGTTGATGTCTTCCTAGGGAATTTTTGCATCTTAATGGTATTAAGATTAGGAAAGTGAAAAAAGGCCAAACCACAGTTATTTTTCTGTTATAGTTAAGTCTCTGAACAACTGAGGTAACGAGACCTAGTTTCAGCTAACCTGAGTGGTTGAACATCACAGCAGGATCCAGCATTTCTCATCAGGGGGTTGCATATTTGGGAGGCAAGCCTAGCCTGAATATCTTCTTTGACCTCTCGTATGAGAGACTCCACACGTGATGGAAGCAGGGCTGTTTAACAGCGGGAATCACCTAATGCAAAGGCTGTAGTAGCATTTGGATGTTCTGGTCAAGGTCTTGAAAAACCTGGCCATTATCAATGAGTCTTCACCACAACCTCTGGATACTCCAGGGTCTCTCTGTTCTCTGGCTTCACAGCTCTAGAGGTTGCTATCAACAGCAGATGACAAAATTTGGCTCATTCGTGGTGTTCTGTGATGCGTGGGGCCGTTTTAGATCCAGAACTTAGGTGAAACCACCTTTCACCCTTTATTTTGTCACAATTCAGGTAATTTGTAACTTTCTTGGACACCTTTCGACACTTGGCAGTGAAATTAATGTGTAGCAAGATTTTTTTCCCTCCTTCTTTTCTGCTGGAACAGCGTTCAGGGAGGTTGTTCTTCTGTCCCAGAGCATCTCTACGGCTTCCAGTCCACTGCTATCAGTACTCCCTTTCCCCTGGGGCTTGCTTTTCTTGGCAAGGCTGCTGAGCTACATCAAGTAACCTTTAGATCACCATTCAAGGCACATCTTCTGCTGTTTCTGTCTTTTTCTCTAGGGTTTTGAAAGCAGCGTACATAATTCCTTTAGCAGGTGCAATTCCTTGTTGTCATTGTGCGGCAATATGGTGTGTAGTCGTAATCGGTAAATTAAAATAAACATTGGAAATGAAGAGGCCATGATGGGAAGTCAGAATACGTGGATATTCTCAGTAGGTAAGGTGGAAATGAAATGCTGAGGTTGTACGCTGCTACCACCGTGAACGGTGTTCTCTCTGCTTGATTTTTCCCGTGTATCATGCTTTGAGGGCCACCTCCATCAATTAGGAGTTTAATTGGAACTGGAAGGATCATGTAATGGAGGTGCAAGCTTAAGCTAGCCACAAAGGTAGAGACATGCTTAAAAGTAAAGCCAAGGAAGTAACAAAAAAAAAAAAAAAGGATCACAGTTTAAGATGCTTTTCAGTTGCTCAGGGAGGCAAACCAGTTTTTCAGTATTAATTAACATTTTAGGGCATGCTATATCTAAATAGCAGGAGACTGTGTGTGGGAGGTGTCATTTCACCACAGAGAGAGAGGAATAAATAAAAAAGCAGTCATTTTCTGGAAGATTTTACTTGTGTGGGACAATCAGAAGGTGAAAAGCATGTTTGTACTATCAATTGAAGAGTTTGGGTATTTTGGCAAATGGCGTTAGAAAAGTGCAGCACTACAACAGCTGAGGAGGAACACGAGGTGTACGTGCATCTTGCTCTCTCCTTCTGTTGTTAATTGTCTTTCCGTGTCTCTGGCAATCAAGCTGTCCCTCCTCCATCTCCTATGCAGTGAGGATGCCAAGAAAAGTTGGCTGGCCCTTTCTCCCTCGCTCCGCTGATACCAGCGCTGAAGCCCACAGTGGAGTTCCTCCTTCAGCACAGCGAGTTTAGGATCCTCGGTGAAGCCTCCCTTTTCTGGAAAGGTTTTGGATAGATGAAGAAATGTATCCGTGATGGAAAAATACCATGAAATCTTTAAAATCCCAGCATGGTAGGGGTAGGAAGGGACCTCTGGAGATCATCTCGTCCAACCCCCCTCTGCTAAAGTAATGTCACGTAGAGCAGGTTGCACAGGGTCGTGTCCAGGCGGGTTTGGAATCGCTCCGTTTAATGTAGAGTTACCCTCTCGCCACATTTATTTGCGTGCATCTTTTTTTTTTCCAATGTATTTGTGCTTTTGAGCCGCAAAGTTGCATTTTGCTGTGCCAGGATATGTCATTTACAACATAAAAAATATTTTGTAGGTGTTCCTCGTAGAAGGGGTTGGCGTTTTAGCATCTGGGCATTGTAATGATCCCACTTAGGTAAATAAAAGGCATTTGGTGTGAACTGACAAAAAACGACGACTAAGGAAACATAAGTAACAATGATCAAGTGAAAGCAGAGGATTGTAAATACCAGGAAGGAAATTTGTCTTGCTGGAAAAAAACTAAAAAAAAAAAAAAAAAGGAGCTGACTTTCCAAGGAGACTTAATAAATAATAAAACTAAATGGTGGACAGAATAAGTACTAAATTAGATTAGAAATTAGGAAGATGTTTGCACTGTCAGGATGGTGAGGCACTGGCACAGGTTGCCAAGGAAAGTTGTGGATGCTCCATCACTGGATGGGGCCTCGAGCAACCTGGTCTCGTGGGAGGTGTCCCTGCCATGGCAGGGGGTTGGAACGAGATGATCTTTAAGGTCCTTTCCAACCCAAACCGTTCTATGATTCTAAATAAAAATGCCCACAGAGATTCTGGTAGCAGCAGCAATTACACATTTTCATGTTATTTGTAAAATAATGGAGGTGATGAGGACAGGTGTCCGATTATATATATTCTGTTTATAACTAAGCCTTGATATGATACAATATCTAAACCAGCCGCTAACAAAAATTGAAGAACACAGCAGCAGTTTTTCATAGAAGTCTGTTCTTTGTGAATCTCTGTGGCCAACTGTGTGTTGATGTCTGCAGCTTTGTTGTGAAAGAAATCATTGTTCGGTCGTTACGATACGATGCTGGAGGTACTTCAGCCTTACGTTCTGAGTACTGCAGGCCAAAATATTGATGTGATTTATTTTCTAAGGCTGTGTGTTACAGAAGTTAACTGACAATTCAATAACGCAGCAGCCTCCTTGACTAGAGCTTCTTTCTATTGTCTTGCTCTCATGAAGCAAAATGGAAGGAGAAAAGCCCAGCCGAGATGCGCACTTCCAGGGAGCTTTTCTGCGTTTTTCAGGAAATATCCCAGTCAGGTGTGTTGTGAAGTTAAACGATAGTCTCTGTTATAATTATCTGTAACGTTCCTGATGTGTTGGACTTCTAAGGCTAGTGGAAGCTAAAGCTCTTGTGCAGTTTTCACAAATGGCGGTATTTTTCTTTATAATAAAAGAGGTGGCTATTAAAAATGAAGTGGGGATACATCCCAACTTTTGTCTGGATGGAAAGGAGAGCGGAGGGAGGCAGCTGTGCTGTTCTGCCAGATGTTTGCATGCTGCCCGGGATGGTATGATTCAGCAAGAAAAGGAGGGGGAGTTTCTAAGTTGTGTTTGTGTGTACGTCATCGCACACGTATGTATTTATACACCTCCAAGCGTGCTCCCGTGCCAAGAGCTTTGGAAGTCAGAAAGTAGACAGAGCTGCACTCCTTTAAACCTTCTGGAGCTCTGAACAGCTCTTTAGGAGGCTGCAGCCTTCAGGCATATCCATAAACCCTTCGCCGGGTTGCTACTCGTATTACCCACTGCCTCGGGTGAAGAATATGTTTCAGTAAATCAAAAAAAGGATAAAATAAATGAGTATAGATTCACATCAGGGTTGTTTTTTTTTTTTTTCCTACGCTGTCTCGCATGTTCCTCCAGCCTTAAATGAAGGTTACCCAATATGTACACTGTGATTATACACACAAGATTTTAAAGTGTCATTTAGCAATAATTAGTTTTTGTGGAACAACTGAAAGTGAGCGGAGTTTTCTCAATAACTCTCTCCGGAGACAATCAACTGCTTCACTAGAGCCCGGTCTTTGCTGTGAGTTCATTTTCCTTTCATCTTTTGCCTCACGGAATGAAACAAGAAATTGAAAAATATAGAAAACTGCCATGTGAAAAACTTACAAAGTAAAGAACACTTGGTGTAGAATCAGATTATATGAAAGGGTATTGGCTTTCTGTTACAAAAGTCACTGGTTTCTGATTATCCAAAACAAACTGTTTTAAGAAGAGGCTGTTTCCACTATTTCACTTAAAATTGTGTTTTGTGTTAAGGTTCAACACAAATCTTATTGTTATCATCTTCCCTGCATTCAGTTTTAATGTATATACATGAGTATATAGACACAGAAAGCATTCGTTCCAGATATTTGGGTGGAAGCTACAATATAATAAAGAATCATAGAAAAAATAAACTATATAATATATATTTTATAAAATATAAATACATAAGAATATATAAATATATATAGCGTTGGGTTGATGGTTGGACATGATGTTAGAGGTCTTTTCCAACCATAATGATTCTATCATGCCGTTAAATGTATAAAAATATAAAAGAATAATATACATAATATAATAGTAGGTGTGTGAAGTGGAATGTTGAAATCTTGGCAATCTTTCGTAAACTGTCTCTTGTTCAGTAGCCAGCCCTTACAGGATTTTTGCATTTACAGTGGTACGATGAGGAAATGGGCATCAAGATCGCTTCTTGGCAAATGTATGTTTGTGGCTGAAAATACTAATTAGGAAAGTGATGCAGTAGGAGTCATTAGGAATGCGATTGGGAACAGTCAGGATAAACGTTGACATGTTGTATGACTCATAAATACATTTTGACCTGGAGTAACCTCTATAGGACAAGTCACTTGATCTTAGAGAGGATTCTGCGGGGTTAGGGGGTATTTCGGAAAAGAATGACAACAAAGAATGAAGGCATAGGAAAGCTCTCATGTGAAGTGAAAAAACTTGATTGCCTTAGAAACAAGAAGGCTCAGAGGTGACATAAAAGTACATAAAGCAGAGAAAATGGTCGCAAACAGGTAGATGAGGAGCCTCTATTGCAGCGCGGGTGGAATTTATAAATGGGGATGTTTAACAAGAGAAAAGAAACACTCTTTGCCATGACATCAAAGTTCTATGGGGTATTGTTAGCAAAATTCACACACTTGAATCTTGGTCGTTTGTACAGATAAAGAAAAATATCTCAAGTTTAGTGCTAGGAGAGAGCTTGGCAAGAGTTATTTAAGTACTTATTTTAGTTCACTCCAGGATCAAAGGTAGGATTCTGGTAGGATCAGATCCACTATGGTGGTTTCTGTGTGTACCTCTCACAGGTGCCCCTAACCCCTAGCACAGTAGACCCCAGGAGACACCTTATTCTTTTTTAGGCTTTTACCTAGAGGGAGAAGTTGTTCCTGAAACTAGGATACAGCCTGCTATAGGGACTGAAGTTATTTGCTGTAGAATAGGCTGGAAACAGGACCAGTAAAACTCAATTCATGTCAGAAATCCTTCAACCCTCCTGAGTTGGTAGACCTTGGGAGTGTGACTGATTACGTCTATATAACATACTGGCCTTGGTTTGAACCTTCATGGACCTTCTACAGCACTTTTTCTTTTTTGAGGTGGAATGGCCCACCTGAACTGACTAAAATAAGGCTCTCCTGGTTTTAGGGGTAGAAATGGAACATGTTTCCTTACTTAGACCTTCCAGCACATTGTTCGTTTTTGTTCTTAAATTGGCTTCTTTTCTCAGCAAAGCTTGGGTTGTTAACAGTGACTTGTCCTTCATCTGAAAGTCCTTTCTAACTTCATGACTGATCTTGTCTGCCTTTGATGAAATTATCTTTTAAAACATACTTTCGCTTGGACTTGTGGAAGTTTTCCAGCTGCCGTTTCTTGTCTCACCAGCTTGTGAGGCCGTTGCAAATGTTTTTACTGGAAAATAATTCTCGTGAGACATATCACTTAGCTAAAAAGCAAAACAAAAGAGAATCTAGTTTATCTGAGAGAATATTCCTAGAAGACCTACTGCTGCGTATCCAAGAATAGTTTAGTAGTACTCCAGAACAACAAATGAACCCATCCCTCTGTTTCTGGGACTCCAATGTGCAGGACATCACTGGGAGAGCTGCAACTTCAAGTTTCTGATTCCATCAGAAGCTGGGGTTTGTTTGCAAAACAGATAGTTCCTCTAGTGCAGAAAATAATATCACCTGCTGTCCTGCCCTAGTGAGGCCCCACCTGGAGTGTTGTGTCCGGTTCTGGGCACTCCAGTTCAAGAGAGACAGGGAACTACTGGAGAGAGTCCAGTGGAGGCTACAAAGATGCTGAGGGGCCTGGAGCATCTGTGTGCTGAGGAAAGGCTGAGAGCCCTGGGGCTGCTGAGCTGGAGAAGACTCTGAAGGGATCTGATCACAGCTAAAGGGAGAGGGTTCAAGAGGATGGGGCCAGACTCTTGTCAGTGGTGCCCAGCAACAGGACAAGGAGCAATGGGCACACACTGGAACTCTCTGAACATGAGGAGAAACTTGTTTGGTGTGAGGGTGTGGGAGCCTGGCCCAGGCTGCCCAGAGAGGTTGGGGAGTCTCCTTCTCTGCAGAGATTCCAAACCTGCCTGGACGTGATCCTGGGCCCCCTGCCCTGGGAGACCTGCTGGAGCAGGGGGTTGGACGAGATGCTCGCCAAAGGTCCCTTCCACCCCCACCATTCTGTGATAGCGTGTGATTCTATTCCAGGTGCAATAAAAGCAGTTGAGTGCTGACCTGAAAAAATTAGTTATTGTGCCTCCACAGTAAACAGCCGTAAACATTCTTACCACAGTCCACCTCCATGGACACAGCGTTTTACTGCTGCAGTTGTTCTGGCCTGGGATCCCTTGCTTTTCTTTCTTTTTTTTTCCCTGCCGGCTCTCCCAGGGGCCAGCAGTAACATCTGTTAGAGTGAAGATACACCGCAATGACTTTCCTGGTGCCGGAGCCCCGTCGCATGTTGGCTCTGCAGAAGCGAGGAGACAGGCTTTTCTGTCTGCATGATCTATAACACTGTGCTGCTAATTCGAGAAGAGCGAACTATTTTTAGAGGTTACCAAATGACTCAGAATAAAGAAGCAATTGTATAACAGATGCAAACCCGAACATTCAGATTATCTGGCTGTTAAAAAACTGGAAGGCATCAACCTAATTTTGGTTCAGCTGGAGGGAGTAGGCTGCTTTAACAGCACCCCAAGTTAATTTAAAGCGTGTTCTTGAATATAGAACCTTTGCGATCATGAGCTACGGATGCTTTAAAAAACAAACAACCCCTTTCCCTCTCGCTTCCAATGACAAATATGAATTTTAGTGCAAGAGATTTATGCCAGTGTTTGATGTTGGCTGCGTTGCACCTCGAGTTTTAAATCCCATTAGAAACTGCTTATCTTATTAAATGAGGAGTTTAATAGTATGCTTGGGTAGTCGACAGCCAAAACAAGAGCGGCAGTGTTTTCAAAGACTGGGGAAAAATGATAAAAATGATGATGACTGAGTAGGTACTAAGTGTCAGCTCTGTCAGGATCATGGGCTTGAGATTTACATTTTAATATAATATTTCTCAAACCTTATTGATTGTCACTACTTAAAATTCACAGGTTCTCCACATAATGCTTCAGGAACATTGAAAATGTCACTATAAACTTAACACCTGAAAAGTTTTGCATTTGAGTTGAAAAAAAAAAAAGACAGCAATGTTTACTCTTAAAATCTGAGACAACCTAATAGCCTTAATATTTCAGCAGTTTTCTGTGGCAGTTTATGAGGTGCGCTGCGTGAGGTTAAGACAGAAGTTTTTCATTATGTAACAGGAAATCAGCAATCTTTAAAACTTTGCCAGTGTTGTGTAACACTCCTGTAAGGATGGGTGGCAGAAATTAGGCGCGGGTGAAATCAGTGGCAGGAATTCAGCAGGATTTTATTTCACCCCAGCTGCTCAAAATCTACTTTATTCTACTAGATGCTGGCTTTAGAAGGAATACTGGTAGTGGAGTGACTCTTATTATATTGTAAGATCATAGAATTGTTTTGGCTGGAAGAGACCTTTAAAGTCATCAAGTCCCACTGTTAACCCAGCACTGGCAGGGCACCACTAACCCATGTCCCTCAGCACCACATCTCGACGCCTTGGAAACCCCTCCAGGGATGGGGACTCCACCTGGGCAGCCTGGGTCAGCCCTTCACAGCCCTTGTCGGGGAATAAATGGTTCCTAATGTCCAGCCTAAACCTGCCCTGGTGCAACTTGAGACTATTTCCTCTTGTCCTATTGCTTGTTCCTTAGGAGAGGAGACCAACCCCACCTGGCTCCAACCTCCTTTCAGGGAGTTGTGCAGAGCCAGAAGGTCTCCCCTGAGCCTCCTTTTCTCCAGGCTCAACACCCCCAGGTCCCTCAGCCGCCCCGCACTAAACTTGTGCTCTAGACCCTTCCCCAGCTTCGTTGCCCTTCTCTGGACACGCTCCAGCCCCTCAACATCCTTCTTGGACTGAGGGGCCAAAACTGACCCCATGATTTGAGGTTGGACCTCCCCAGTGCTGCATCCAGGGGGAAAATCCCTGCCCTAGACCTGCTGGCCACGCTATTGCTGGTACAAACCAAGATGGCTTTGCTTCTGTTCTCCTCCAGGGTCACAGGCATGGAAGCTGGCACACTGCTGAAAGGTGGGGGAGACCAGTGGAGTGGGGAATCATCTGGCACCACCCTATGGTCTGCTTTACAGCCAAAATCCTGCAAGCCCCAAAAACTCACTGCCCATAAAGTGGGAACCAGAACAGCTGGTGGGGAGATCCTCTCCAAAGTGGTTCAAAGGGAAGCAGGTGCCCTCTAGAGTGAGTGGGACCTGGGTTAATTGAGATTTCTTATGAAAATGCCGAAAACAGGCTTCCTACGAGGGACAGGGACAGCCCAGGCAACTGCTCTGTGGTGTTGGGAAATGCAGAGCGGTGAGGGCAGCGTGTTCCTTCTCCCCTCTCTCTACTTTGCCTCACATGGAGAGAATCTGCACAGAAAGCTCATTGGACTCCTCTAGATCTGTGTATCAAAAACGCATCTTAAAGATGTTATTAATAATAGCAATGCTACGTTCACTAAATACTGTGAATTTTGTACCACGGGACCAAAGGATTTTTTTCCAGTCTATATCCACTACGGTTTTGTCTAGTTTTCTATTATTCAGCCCATGTGGGCTTTGACCACTTCCCTCGGGAGCCTCCGCCAAAGCCGAATACTCCGCATTGTTAGAAAACGTTTCCTGATATTCAGCTGCTTCTTCCTTCTATTCATGCCCGGCAGAATTGCAAGTCCCTGCCCGCCTTGCGCCTGCAATTGTTTTAGGTGCTCCAGGCTCCTCTCAAACGGATTTTTTGCCATCAGATCACAGGCTATATTCACCGGCTTCTCGTGTCCTTTGGGTTTGTTTTGCTGAAATTCAATATCTCTGCGGTGCCATGCTCTGAGATGCCATCCCAGCTACGGCGTGGGGAAGTCGGCCGGCGCTGGCCCGCTTCGCCTGCCGATCTCTGCTCGCTTCGTTAGCTGCTCTGCAGCCGCTCTTCCCAGCACCGCAGCTCTTCCCCCTTCCCAAGTCGTTTGGGGAAACTCATTTCCTCCAGGAAAACTGATGCTGCGTTGTGGGCTGAGTCCAGAGCCTCAGCCCAGGGAAGTTGTGCTGGATGAAATACGGGTAGGGTACCTCCTGGTGACACCGACAGCCAAACAAGGCTAGCCTTGCTGAAAAAAACAGGATCTACCGTGCCTGGAATAGGAGCCACTGGTTGGCTGTTACTGGGGTTCAGAAAAATCATAGAATCATGGAATGCTTTGGGTGGGGAGGGAGCTTTAAAGGTCATCTCACCCAACCCCCTGCAGGGAGCAGGGACATCTGCAGCTAGAGCAGGTTGCTCAGAGCCCCGGCCAACCTCACCTGCAATG
>JAVSBS010007821.1:31982-45688 GCA_033124195.1 Coracias cyanogaster | reverse complement strand
AAGTAGACATCATCCCCTTCTCTCATGTCTTTGTAGTTACTAGCTTCTGCAAAAATTGATAATGCCAAGACTATAAAGGTAAGACTGTAAATTCAGCCTATGACTGGCTACCTGGTTCAAAATTATTACATTAAGAACCGAGTTTCAGCCTGCAGGTGCTGTTGCAGTGCCAAGGGATCGGGTAATCAAGGAACATTCCTATAGCTACTCCTATTGCTGAGTCAGAGAGAAGGGCAAGCAAAAAAGATGGTAAGCTTCAGTGGCAGAGGGACATGGGAGACAGATCCCAGTTCACAGGCCCTGCCAGTGCTTCTTGCTGAGCTCCAGCTCTGATGGCCTCAGCTGCTTCTACATCCTTCAGCCCTGCTGCTCCTCAGATACCTGCATTCATCTACATGCTCAGGATCTGCTAGGCAGACAATCTCATTAATATTTCTCAAGTCAGATGTCTTCCATCTTCAAGACCTTCAATACTTTATTTACCATTTTTTTATTCAGCCTTGACAACACCATAAATTCAGCCTCCTCCAGCCACCTGCATGCCCCAGGTGTCATCCAGTATCCCACTGTGTAGCCACACATCCCAACAAACACACTCTGGTTTTGTAACTGCCACCTAACTATTGTCTCATCCTGGCCCACATGCCAAAACTGTCACTATCTGTGACGACACTTCCTTCCTGGTCACCACTGGAGGCAGGGTGAGTTAAACATAAGCCAAAGTTTGTGCTGATATACAAATTGTATGCAAATGTGCAGATTGTTTCCTTATGTTATTTGCATATTTCTAATTTGTACAGAACAGCACATGCAGCTGCACAAACTTAGGATCTATGTAATATCTTTCATATGGTGCTAAGACTAAAATAGAATTAGAAACAAAGATTTCTAATTAGTGCTGGTGTCCTGTTGACCTTTAGCGATCCAAATGTTCTCTACAGCAGAGGTTTGAGAGAACTTGTGTTGATCCTTATCTGTCCCAATCTCTTCATATGGATTAAAGATACATAATTGAAGAATTGCTATCGTAAATTGTAATTTAGCATTACATGACAGAGTGACATTTCTAAATTCAAAGCCTGATTCCAGCATGTGCTATCTGAGCCTTTAGTGAAATAAGACACTGTAGCTCTACAACCCTCACAGCATCCTGCCAGTCTGCCTCCAACAGCTTTACTTTGGAAATGGCACTCTTTCCAGCCTCTAAAATTGCTTAGATCACATTTTTCAAAGCAAATAAAAACTCCAGTACATCTTAAATCACGTAAATTACATCAAGTAATGATGTTTCTCACTTCACACCTGACCATCCTGTTCCAAAGATGTTTCTTTTATCCTTCCTATTCATGCTTCCTACACAAGATCAGCAGCTGCTTATCAAATAATAATTTTTTCCTGTTTGAATTTTATGTTCACAATTATGTTATCACTCTTGATTTTCAGTGACTGTGGCCTCCACAGATATGACCCACATTTCATTTGTTTGATAGTCAAATGTAACATGTTTTCAAGATTTCAAAATTCTTCTTTAAAAGAAGAAAATAAATAATAGCTGTAAAAGTATAAAGATGATCTAATTCCAGTGTGGGAGCTGATACACTGTATAGTGTTTCTGTGGCATTAACAGCGAACTTGGAAGGCCGCTATTTTTCTTCATTTAAGGTGTAGTAAGTTATATGAAGACCTGAAGAAAAAAAAAACCAAGAACACGTTTCATATAGAAGCACAATTATTTCATATTACAGCGCTATCTTCAAAGAGTCATAAATACCCTGTGATCATTCCTTGTCTTTCTTTAACTCTGAGACCTATGTAAATGTTTTAGGGAAACATGTTCAAGAAATAATAAGATTTAGTCCTCAAGCCCTAGCTATGCCTCAGTGCTACTTGTAAGCGAACACAAGGTTCATGAAAGTTATTCACCTGACAGCAAAGCAGACTATAACAAAACATTATTCCTTCAACAGCAATTAAAGCACCATCAGAAAACCTTGTTAGTCTGGCTCCAGCAGCTCTGACCAAGGAATGACTAACCAGGTGACTTCTGGTAAACACTATGAGCATTCATTTCCTTCCTGCCCATGGAGATTATATATTAAAGGCATGTGGATTAGAAGTGAACTAAGACCACCAGTCTCAATCCAGGTGGCACCTTTGCTGGTAATCCTGCTTTTTTCACCAGTCTCCTGGGCATGCCCAGCCCCAGCACTACTATTTTTTTTTTTCTGTAACAGTAAGAATCAATGCGTAAAATATTTAATAATTTCTTCTAGCTAAGCAGAAATTCTTTTGAATTATGTTATTTCTTCTTAAAGTGAAGTTACCCAGTTTTTTAGTAGTTTTAAAGTTCTTATTTAAAAAAATAGTCAGTCTATTTCAATATTGTTTCTTTTTAAACCAAAGTTAAGCAAGACCTGGTCTGGGAAAAAAATCAGCATAATTCCAGATGTTATACCACACTATGCAGTGTGGGTGTTAAGTTTTAAAATATATATATTATTAATGTCACTAAACTCTTTTCCAGCTGATAAATGATCTGACTAGATCAAAAGAACTGCAGCCTATAAGTATCTGTCTTTTTTTGTTTAAAATGACACCGTGTAGATGAGAAGCTGATTTAGGAGTCAGAAAGCAAAGAGTATTAATAAATGATCATCTTGTACATATGGTAAATAACAAGTATCTCAAAGTTTCCATACTATGAATGAACTTGTTAAATATATTTATTATTTCTCTGAGAGTGAATCAGTCTGCAGAATAACAAGTTTCGCGTGTGAGTTAGTGATTAATTATAGTCAGAACCTTATTCAATTCCAACAGGATCTAGCTAAGTTAGGTGCCAATTGAGGTAAGTGATAAGAATCATCAGGGGCATGGGAAATTTATTACGTGAAGAAAGATAAAAAGGATTAAGAATTTGTCTTACAGAGGAGATGTATAAAATGGGACAGGACCAAAGTATATACCAGGGAATAGCTCAGAAATAGCCATTGGTTTTTTTCCCTTATAGTAAAAGAGGAAATTCCTTGTAATTAAAAGAAGACACATTTTAAATTTGTAAACAATTTTCATTCAGCACAGAATTAAACTGTAAAATTCACTGCCAGAAAAAATGCTCATAGCCAAAAACTTAGCAGTATTCGAACAGTTTAGATACTTGTATAGATGACAAGAATGCTTAAACATCATCACAGCAAATATTAAAAATCTATATAAAGGTCTGCAAGGTATGGAAATTCCATGTTAGTGTTTCAATCTACTTTTATTTGTTACAGGTGATTGACAGGATAAATTAATGGGAGCTACAGACATAAGGAAGAGACAAAAAAGAAAGCTGTCATGGCTGTTGAATATGATGCACGTGTCTGTCCTAAAGCACAGTATAATGACTCACATATACATGTAGTGGCAGCATTCAGTTGTATGTGATTGTACACACCAATTTAGCAAGCACTGTAAAAAGTTTGTCATGGATCCGGGATACTATTAAAAACTGTGTCTTCACCAATACATCTGTGGCGAGGTATATTTTTTTGAACAGAGGGATGGAGTCAAGCTCCCAGTAACATCAGCGGGATCTTTTTTTCTATTGCCTCAGCATAAAAAAAATAACTTAGATTCTGGAAAATATCTTTTCAGAAACATTACACAAGCATCTGCAGGTGCAAATCAAAGTAGGGCAAATACAGTTTGAAAAGTCCCTTACTTTTCTGGATAAAGTAATAGTGATACAAATCTGACCAGGACATTCCACTACTGATCTCTTCACATAGAACTTAAATTAAAAATAAATGCTGACACATGTATGCTTGTGGGAGGCATAATTATAGTTGGTTTGTTGGGAAAGCAGCATGCTGAACTGTATTATCTTAGAATTACTTTGATTTTGTTTTCTGTGTTCTGCACTTCTAAATTTTTGGGACCTGCATTTGGCAAACCCAACTATATTTGCTGGGCATATATATGAGCATACTTAACAAGATGCTCAACTGCATATGCTGGGCAGAACAGACTGGATGTGTTGTCAAGAAAACTCCATATGCCAGTCTCTCAGAGACTTGCTTTTTGCCCATTCTGGTTACTGGCCTTAAAAAAAAAAAAAAAAAAAAAAGCTGTCCTAGAGGGAGGTGGGGAGGATTAAATTTGCATGTTTCCATTGCCCAGCACATGGAAGACACAACAAAAACTTACAGCAGAAGAATAAATTCAGACTTCCAGAAGAAATCCAGAACAATTACTGTTTGATATTCATGTATTAATTGAGCCTGTGGCATACTCATTGAATATGTATCCATTTTATTTGAAGTGCAGACTCATATATGGGGTCTGGGCAGGTCATGGGGTATCCTGAAAGAGAAATCTCAGCTACACGGTGTTCATTAGGCTTATTTTGAGTACAGCCTTACTGGTGGTGTGCACAGTCTGTGCCATGTGTCCATGTTGCAAGGCTGGGCAGCCACCTGCGGTCTGTAGGCAGCCTGAGATACGGTTACCTTTATGTGATGCTCAAGGGGTGAATCACAGGCACCCTAATGTCAAGACTGGCATGGCTGCTGCATCAGGGAAACCCTCTGTACTCACTTGGACATCTGCTACCTGCAAGGTTTTCCTGAATCACATTCCTTTGCACATGAGACTCAGAACTGAATCTGTGAAACTGGGATATGTCAGGCTGGAAAGAGATACATGGTATTATTCAGTGTGACAGGGAGCATCATTAGATGAATAAGAACTGTGGCTTCATTCAGACTGATACTATACTTTGGTCTTTGGCTAAAGTATTTCTTCACCAAAAAATGTTCACTTTAAAGGGGTAATTCTTTATGAAATTATCAAGCTCCTCTTATCTCTCAGTCAATTCTCATGTACTGCAGACCGAAGAATCCCGTAGCAGGTATTGCTAATTCATCCCGCAGTCACAGGAAAGAATGGACTTCAGATGTTCTTTTATTCTGCCTTTCTTGCTTTGTCATCTGGTTATATTTTGTGTACCCTTGAGTCAAATGTAGTCCTGGAGCGTAAAGCAGTGACTCTAGCAGGGAATGGAAACTTGACCTGATCTCACACAAGAATATCCCTGAGTTCAGCTTTGTTTACTTTATCTGATAACCAGGGACTACTTAACAAGATGCTCATTTACTATCTAGTTTGCTTCACATGTTTAAAGTATAAAATTCTATCACTCACTATTAGAACAAATGTCCTATCTTCCATGAGCTAATCTTGTATGGCAGATGCACTGTCTTAAATGTATAAATCTACTTGAAAACCAATCTGATAAAAAGTTCTGCCTGCAAAATGATGATTCACTTATATCAATGTACTTGTCACTCAGACCTTTAAAAAATACATATAAGACCACAGAGTTGGGTGGGTGCTGAAAATATGCAAGACCTTGATAATAGGAAAACATTAGCCACAAAGTGTGAAGAAGAAACACCAATAATAATAAAAAAAAAGTACCCGTCCAAAGTTCCTTGGTCTGTACACCCTATATTATGAAAAGGAACATACAAGCTTTTGGTCTTAGGGTGCTGCAGCAGCTGCCTCGTGGGTGATGGCAAGATTTCAGTTTAACTGGAGATATCTTACTCATCTCCCCAATTCTTATATCTGCACTGTTTATAAGAACAAATATGGCTTAGACCTTATGAATCAGTTTGTTAATATTGGTGTCAAAAGCCTAACTGGTGTAGCTGTTCTCAGTAAACATTATGCTACCCCAAAAGTATCCCTGTCGGGAAAGATTATTGTCACCTCAGAGGATAGGTAAACTACATAAAATTTTTCTTAATCTGCTTAAAATTATGATTGCTTTATATGATTTTGTTACTGATTGGAGGTGTGGTGAACTTTCATCTTTGCATTGAAGTCCACATATTTTTTATGTTGGTACCCATGGGTCGGTTTACCACACCATGCAATGAGAGACACAACAAATGTTGCAGTGCAAGCCAAATTCAGCTAGCACTAAAGCAATTTTTCCCAAATCATGCATGGACACAATAGCAAGAAATGGTTCTTTCTGTCCCTCTGCTATGGATTAAATAATTTCCCACAAGAGTTCATACTGAATCAGTATCCTGCAGATAACCTCTGAAGAGGCTAACATATCTGACTTACAACTACATCATATTTATATGGAGCAGATCCTTGTAGCAACAAAGTCTCTTTGCTCTGCACTCACAGAAATCAAGAATTAAGGTAATTTTCTGATTTTATTATTACAGCTCTGATTACTGCTGTGAAGGGTAGCTGGGGGACAACAGATACAGTGCAGAAGAATCTGGGTTTCATCCCTTCTCTCTTTGTGAAATAGCTTGTTTTATTTGGCAGAAACTACTCGTGGAGTCTGAAGTATTTAATAGAAATCGTGACAGTCTATCCACATTACTTAAGTTGATGGTGGTATATTCAGGAGTTAACAAAATTTCTTCTGTCCCGTGTTCAATAATTGATGCTCAGCAGTATTAAGAATGGATGAATTAAGTAAGTGTAATTTATTTGGCAAGGCGCATAAGTGACTTCAGTGAAATTTAATCAAGAATGAATTTAACCCCATTCCAATAAATTCTAGTAACTGCTTTCCATTCGGAAACCTTATTCTGGCAGAACATTAGATAGCTGCATCAGTGCTTTGCTGGATTGCATAGATTTTAGATACTAATTTACAGCTATGATGCAATGCCAGCACTCTGTATTGGTCACTTAACTTTGTTAAAAGAAAGTTTAGAATCATGGGAAATATTACAAGCAGGATCAGTAAGCGTATTATTTCCAATAGAAACAAAAAATAGTCCTGCTTCATTTGAATTCAGCTGTGCTCATGTGGAAATCCACATTTAATTCTCCATAAATGCTACAGCAGAATTCTGCTAATAATTTTCAACTAAAAGATTCTGGTCATCTTTTTATGGAAATTCATTTGGGGCATGATCCAAACCTTGTGAAAGTCAATAGACATAATTGCATTTGCTTGCATGAATCTATTTGATACTAACTAGGCCAACAAAACATATAAAGGAGAGCATTTTGGTAGAACAAAACTGCAAAATTGTACATGAAGTTCCAGTGGAGTAAATTGTTTCAGAGAGACACCCTATTACTGCTAGAGGAACCATGAGCTGAGCAACAAAAGATAATAATAGGTATAGAAAATTTCTTCTCTGTGTTCTCAGGCAGTGAGAAAATGTCAATGGATGTTATCTATGAAAACAGAAGATTGATTTAAAAAAAAGTGAAACAGCAAAAAGGAGATGAATAACCAAGGCTGCTCCCTTGAGCCTCAGGAGGTAGGAGGGGAGCACTGGAATCAGCCCCATCCTGAACCATTATTTAGCCCAAACGGAAGGCATCAAGTGAGTCCTGCTAATGACCAAGAAACTCAGCTGGATCTGTTGATTCTTGGTTGTAGGGGCCCTTGGGGGTAACTCTAGTCAGAAGAAATAACCTTGTGTTGTGCTGCTTGGTAAAGTTTGCATTTCAGATGATAAACTGTGCCTGAGGGAAGGGCCTTAAAGAGGCTTGGGTGTGGTACTGGGTTTTTTCCCTGGCTGGTGAGAGAGCCAGGGAATTTACAAGAATATAGGGGCTTAGCAAATGCCATGTGCTTGTATGAGACTTCCTTCGCCTGGGAATAAAGTCATGACACTTTCCAGTATTTTAAAGCAGATTTGACACATTGTCTTTGAGTGCATGTCAAGAAAAATGAACACCTCTCAAAAAGAAGAGGAAAAAGATTGTTTGTGATCCATTGATTTGATTTTTAAGAAAGCACCAACTGCTTGTATATTGAAAGATATATACCTCAACCAGAATACTTGTTTTTGGATATAAACTCTTTGGAAAAAGGATCATGTTTATTTCCCCTGTGTTTTTAACCTGCTGAGTACAGCATGGTTCTTCTCCAGGAGTGACATACAAAAGTAATAGCAGCAAAACACTGGTATCTCAAAGATGGCTATAAACACATGGCTATATTTATGATCAACCAAAAGACTGTCAATGTATTGAAAGTCCAGTTGCAATCCTACAGCAGTTTTGCATTTTTACGAGCTATATGATTATTATAGGCTCCTGAAATAAATCAACACTGTTCAAATGAGAATAATTTCTTGAATCTGCAGACACCTTTACTGTGGCTGTGCATTAAATTTGCAGGTTTTAAAACTTCCACTTCATAACCTGGATGTGACTACCATATCTTTTAAAATAAAATTCTGTTGAGATACAGACTGAAAAGAATTTATTTGCCTGTCCTTTACACCATGCACTCCTTCTGAGAAGAATCCCAAGCTTTATGTGAAATAGTAGAAAACTGTATTACTTACCAGTGTATGTTAAAGAAGCCTTAATTGGTCACACTGGTTCCAAGCTTCCAAGGCACAAAATGAGCTCTTGAAATCTTTTGATTCAAATGAGAATGGAGGGCAAGAATGTAGCCATGAAAATGATGAATACATGAAGAAAGGAAAATAATCATTGAGGGAAGTCAAAATACTTGTATATATTTCCTTCGGTAAGGACAAAATCTGTAAAACTAGGTCTACATTCAGTTTTACCCAAACAGATTGCTGGTCTATGCTATATTGTGTCTCTGATTAGAAGCTGAAGTTGTCTCTTACAGGGCTTTATATCAGTAGCAAAAAGTGAAACACAGACTTTCGATATAGCTTACACGTGATCTCTTTCCATCAGGAATATTGAGGAGAAAGTTATAGCTGGTGAATGGATGAACACGTTGCTTTGATGTAACAAGTTTTATTTCATAAGAATGCTCAAACAATCTGTTCAAGTTATAAGCAATGTGATTATTTATAGTCTGAGCCTAATACAGACCTAACACACTTAACTGTGTGAACAGTAAATACTTTGTGAGGGTAAGAAAGTGAAAAAAGTGCTGTTTGCAAGCACTGCCACATGGTGTACAGCATTTGCTGAGAATGATAACACATCTCCTCTAGATCCCCACAGGATGTGTATTCTTGTTATTTCAGGGTCTCTTCCAAACTTATTTGACATTGTTGTAAGATTCACATAAAACTGAATGGATTTCGGTCCTCAGCTTGTCATGTAAAATACTGGCTCAATAAAGAGTTTATATTCGGAGAGGTGAAATAAAACCTTCCTATTCCCACACCCAGAATAAGCACTTTCACTCTGTTTAAGATCATTCCAAAAATAACAGGAAGCAGGCAGGTAATAGTACTATCTGGCCTAACATTATAATTGCAGCCCCAGGGAAGAAGGGAATAATGGATTCTTCTGTACCCGTTTTCCCCATGACTGAATCTTCAAGGAAAAGGGACATTTGTAATAATAAAGATTCCAAATCCTTAAATAATTGCCTTTTAAAAGCCAACTGATTAAATAATAACTTAAAAATCAATCATTTCTACCAGTTCGATGGAGTACCTACATAGTTGTTTACTATTTACTATTTACTCTATTTCCCTTCTTAACTTGAGGAATAAATGTCTAATGAAAAACATTATGGAGAGACTTGTATTACCATACCTCAGTGGATGAGTGGAGAAAAGTAAGCATGTGTTTCAAAATGTAGATCTCAGTTGACAGAGTAAGTATTTGCTTATAATTACTGTTTATTAGGCTTTCTGTTGGTAGGAGTTACAAGTCCTCCACAGGGGCTTGGAAGGCAGGAGTGGCAAGGGAAGCCAGACTGCCGTGCTTATTCTGGGGAACACGTACACCTAGCCAGCCAGCCAGCCATCCAGCCATCCATCCTCTCTGAGTATAACCAGCTACAGGTACATTCTCAAATGTTGCAGAGCACTTGTATTAATGGAGTTTATGCCTTCAGCTGGTGATTTCTTGCTGTTTGTCAGTGACCTTGGCTTTACCCTTAACAACTGCAGCGAGCCTCAGCTCCATGATACTTGTTTGTAGTTCAGCAGCCTCTTGTGAGCTAAACTTAGCTAGGAAAGCCAGGAAATGAGGCCAGCACCTAGCCCTTCAAGTGGTGAGATGGTTGGAGGTAGAATGACAATGTTGCTGTGACTCACTAGCAGGAGAGTCAGATGGGACCACAGGAAGAATCAAGGGTCAGACACTGGCCTTCAGGTGTCTGTCTGTCTGTGAGAGCGGGGACATGGGTGATCTACAGGCAGCTATGTAAGATCATTGTCTTAATGACAGTCCCTTCTGATATGGGATTATAGCTAAGCAACTGTCAATCAGAAAAAAAACTTGCTATATGAAACTTTTTTTTCATTGTTTGATTCATGGACATGAGAATTCCTGTGACAGTATTTCTCAAAGAGTGTCCCCATTCATTAGTGTAAATTTGTTCTACTGAGCACTGAGTGGTTGGTTATGCATTTTTAGTGTGACAGTTCCTAGGGAATTTGTACACCAACAATAAGGGCTCTATGCTTATTGAATACATGGCCTGCAGATGATCACAGAATATGTTTCAGCCCTTACCTCACACTATCTTGCTAAACTTGTCTGGGCTGAGAAAACTTGTTTTTGCTCTTCCCTGTGGGCCTCCCACTAAGAAACAAAAATTAGATGATTTCAGAATTTCCATCTCTGCTCTCACAACAACCCACCTGATTCTGAAAAATCAAAACATCTCCCCTCAAAAAATCACAAAATGAAACAGCAATCTTCACAAAAGCAAGAAAACAGTTCCAAAAAGGTGAATGAGGCCTCTGGTCTTTGTGCAAAAGACAAGAAGTAGTCTATCAAGAATAAAGCATGTGATTTAACTAGAAATATTGCACTTTATTATGCTCCACTCAACAGCCAGTGAAGACTATGAGGCTTTTCCTGGTAACACCAGTGAGAGCTCAAAGACAATCCTTTCTGTTCATTTATGACCCACACACAGGTTCCTGCTGATTTTCTACTTAGCTCCCAGATTCAGAAATAATGGAACTACCTTTAACTTTGAGGCAGCTATCATCTTCACAGAAATTAAACTTACATGTACATGGTTTCTCTGAAAGTTTATTGTTCCTTCCTGACAAACTTTCTTTTCTGTCTTGTCCAGGAATAGTGGTCATTTTACAAATTATAAATCAAGAAGAGATTAGTGTTGTCACATAATCTGGCCTCCTGCATAAACTCTATCTGAATCAGTTCTTATTTGAATTGCTGCATGGCTTTTAAATGTGTTGTTTTATTCTGATCTCATGAGTAAATGCTTCCAAGCCAGAAAAGATAGGTCAAGGCCTGCATCCAAAAAAGCCTGTGACCACTCTGTTCTGCCCCCCTTTCTTTGACAAGTATTTTGGTCTACATTTGTACTTCTAAGTAAAACAGACTGGAGACTGCTTTGGCCCAGAAAACATATCATGTGGCTTGAATCCAGCTCTGAAAATCCCTACTACCCACTCCGAACAGATTCATTTATCCAGACCTCCTAATGGCAAAGGTTCATGTAACATGCTGTCCTCTTAGCACCACTCACACGTTTTCCAGGGTTACTACCTGAAACAACTACCACTACTGTGCTGGTTGGTGAGGGCCAAAGTTATACCTGGAAGTGTGCTAGAAGTGTGCTAGAACTGTAAAAGTATCAGCAACTGCAGAAGGGTGCATGAGTACAAGCTCTGACCCTGTTTTATTCGCAAGTGCAAGAAAAGCTGAGTGGTCTTTATCTAAGCTTGCAGCCATTCTCTTAGGTTTCTTCATCTGCAATTTACTTCTCTGTCATTTATGCAACACTCCTTGTGTACATGCTCCCTTCACTCCTCCCTTCTATTTGTCCTGACTACTGTGTACCTAATAAACTTATCTAGTACACTCTATCGCAGTCTGAGGGCCTCGGAATCTCTGAGATGGGTGCTCTTACAGTTTCAACCTACATCCCAGATCTTGTGTATTTTGTTTCCTCTTTGCTTCCCCAAGTAAGTGTGTGATGTGGTAGCTATTCTTAGAAGCAGGCTAACAGCTGGCTGAGCTGACTGTATGTGCTGAGGAAGTGGACAGATGTTGTCCATCCTGACTGATGGTACCTTGGTTTTACTCTAAATGAAAACAATGTGTGAGGTAACAGTCACAGCTTTGTTACACATGGGCATGAGATCATGGTAAATGTAATAACGTGGCAAAGTAGCATTTTGCAAATTGAAAATACTGAGAATTTGTGGGAAGATTAATTATTCTGAAGGAGACAAAATGGTCACAACCATGCATCTGTCTTAATATAAACCTTATTTCAGGGCTGGGGGCGGGGCAGAGATAAGAGTAAAGATTTACTGTGTAGATAACCCTTCAGTATGAATTTTAGTTCAGTGTTAATTTTTATGGCATTGAATTTTCTCCACAAGTTCAGGTGGGCAGAGGGGTCTATCCATTGTTCCCAGTCATGTCAGAGAAGCATAATAGAAAATATTTGAAATTTGTATTTAGTCATCCAGCATCTTTTGGGGTTTGCCAGTATTTCTCCTGGTTTGGGGTTCTTTTTGCAGTACTTTTCTTCCAAAAAGCATCATATTCCCTAGTAAAAAGTAATTACATGAGAAGACCCAACCTTTCAAGCTGAGATACTTGAACATTGAGAGACACCTACTGATACCATCCTAGTTTTATCTGGCTGTCTGGGGAGGAAAGAGGGAGTTCTTGATTGTTGCTGCCTAATCATGATTGTGTCAAGATGGTGGTGAGTTTTCTTCTCAGGTAGGCTGGAGATGTCACTTCTTTCTTCACTCAGTATGTCTGAAGGCTGGGAATGAGGTCTTAGGAAAGATGTTCATGATTCTATGTTCACAGCACTTGAATGAAGGGCAGCTCTAAGCAAAAAGACCTCCTGTGGTTACAGCTGCTACTGGGATCCCAGGGTAGAATGGGAATGTGGTACAGAGTTTAGGGCTGTAGTATCTGGGAAAAAGCTAAGGATCAGGGGTCATGGCATGTCAGGATATGGTGAATTTCCTTAAGGGAGGTAATTGACTTTAGTGCTTAAAATGCCTTCCTTTTTGCTAGCTAGTAACTAACTTCTTGTCAAGGTTTATGGTCAAGGCCATCCACTAGACCTATAACAGATGCTCTCTGTTAACCCCTGTCCCCTCCCAGAAGGCGAAGAGGAAGGGAGTAAGGGAGAGAGACTTCTGGATTAGAAACAAAAACCTAAACTAGTTTTACTGAAAATAGTAATAATAAAGTGAAATATATACAAACCCAGTATTGAACCCAACCCCCCTGATGGCAATTATATCACCGTCACCACTGAGGCTGTGGAGCAGGCACTACGGAAGTCCCAGACTGGACTCAGCAGCAGATGGGAACTGTGTTCAGGAGCTGGATTCTGAAACTGGATTCAAACACATGGATCAGGATCGAAGGCAGAACAGACAGAGTCCTCCTTGGATGCTGGCCATTGAAGAAGAGAGTTTGGCCCTCATGATCCCTCAGCTTTATACTGAACATGACGTACATGGAATGGAATGCCTTGTTGGTCAGTTTAGGGTCACCTGTCCTGTCTGCTCCTCCCCGCAGGTGCAGCACCCCGCCAGGTGTGGTACGCAAGGTTTAGCAGTGACCTTGGTCTTCACAGGAGCAAGTACAAGCAAGAGCTTTTCTGCATACCAGTCCTTGGTAGTAACTCTAAACATCAAGCATTATCACTTCTAGAAGCAGACACTGTCTGCAAAAATACGCCAGTAACTTCAGAAAGTGCAGTTACTTAGAAGAGACTCAGCTGAAAAGTAAAATCACTGAACAGAATTAGTTCTGTTCTA
>JAVSBS010007821.1:16480-31882 GCA_033124195.1 Coracias cyanogaster | reverse complement strand
TAACTTCAGAAAGTGCAGTTACTTAGAAGAGACTCAGCTGAAAAGTAAAATCACTGAACAGAATTAGTTCTGTTCTAACTCAAACCAGGACACTTCTTTAAAGCCAGCACACTGGACCGCTGACACTCATACAAAGTCAGACATGATTCACATTGCTTTTGAGACTACTTCAAACATAGATGCAGGTGGCATCACAATAGTGTTGGATGTCACCCTCTGCAAGATGTGCCTTTCTCAAAACCACAGTCTGCCTTTGTGGTTGTTGTTTTAGAAGAGGCCCTTCAGCTGGTGTTATCACATGATGACACAAAGTGTGGGAAATGAGAGAGTCAACAGGTGCTAAGAGACCTTGAATATCAGAAGCAAGAAAAAAAAAGAAAGACAAGACTAAAGTTAGACCAAGAAGATATAAATGCATCAAAAGTTTTAAAAATTTATTTCAATGTTAAAAAAAAAAAAACAAGCTAAGAGAATTATAGGTCATTCTGGCTAGACCAGAGGAAACACTATGCAAGAGCAATATATTTATAGCTCATATCTTCATGTGGTTATAAGATTTCCCTACTCTATTACATCAGACTTTCTCAGGGACTAAGAAAAAAATTTTATTTACAGCCCTTTATTTGAAAGGTTTTGCTTGCAATGGTAAAGCCATGCAACACTGTTGTTTTTGTGTTGCTTTTTCAATGAAAACTTAGTTTCAGGACATGGGTTCCAGAGCAACCATAGGCTCTAGGGCAAACTCAGTCCTAGAGCTGTTGAATAGTTAGGGAAGATACTGTAAGTCACATGTCATAAATTTTGTCTTTTTTTTTTTTTTTTTCCCTAGCTTAATTTCCTAAGGAAATGAGGATTTGATTGTGCTATCTGTCCAGAGGTCGGTCTGTCTGTCTCTTCCTTTTTATGTCTCCTGCCTCATACCTTCTGACTTCATTGGCCAGTTTCTAGAAATTTCAAAGTGTGGCAAGTATCTCAGTGATAATTATGATCCTAAGTGTTTCCTGGAATTCATTTCCTAGGGCAAATACCATTCCACATTAATACTGCAGTAGAGCAAAAGGAAGGAGATCTCAACAGTTACAAAAAATATTTGTGTCATTGGCCAATGAACCTGCACAGTGTCTGGCCACCAAGCACATCAGTATCTCCTTTGCACTGGAGGTGTTGAAGGAATTATTGTTGAGCTGGGGCTGTTGTGGTGGAAAAGGTTAAGGGACAAAGTATGCAAACCTGTAGGAAGCCAGGAATTCCTTTGCTGGAACTACCTATTAATTACACATACAAAACCTCTCTGCAATCAGAAATAGTCAGCATGTAGTAGGCTATTCAATAAGCATATGCATGAAGAAGTACCCCAAATGCATCTTAAAATGGAATTAAATGTGTGTACAAAATAGCTGAGGAATACGTTGATATGTTTATGCATCAATTCTAAATATTCAAATGCTTACTTACATATACAAATACAATGTGCAATTACAACACTTTTAAAATAAGAACCAGAAAATTTGATTATTGTTTCAGTTTTGCTAGTATTATCAATTTTACCCAGACTATTAACAAAAATCTCAAGTTCAATTAAAAAAGAGTAATTGTCCCAGAAGTATTTGAATATATTGTATATATTTAACAAAGTATGACTTTCAAAATTAGTACAAGACCAAAATTGAACATAATTAATTGGAAGAATGTGTTTCAAAGCAAAGACTGATAATGACAGGTATCTTCTGAAACAAAGGCTGAAACAAACTTTCAGTCCAAGACATTGTTTTTTTATTGCTATCACCATTGAGGCACATGGAGCATCGTGGCTTCTCTGCCAGCTCTTTTTTTTATGAGTCATCAGGGGATCAAAAGTCTGTCAAACAACAGAAAAGAGATAACACATCCGTAGACCACACTGTTTCATATGTGCCTCCACAGCTTTATTCTAATATGCCAGAAGAGGAGAATTAAAATGACTGCTTCCTCAAGTCCGGCCACGTGCCACTCTGTGCAAGCCTTGGTGAGTTGGACAAAAGGGCAAAACTGTCTGTCAATGAGATTAGCATTAACAAGGGCAGCGGGGAGTCAGCTTGGCCACTGCTGCAGATTAGCCTGTGCTCCCAGCCACTCTACCCAACAGAGACCCTGTGGTTCCCCAGGAGCTGTTCCCCAAGCCTATTTATTCCATCTGTGGCAAACCCTTCACTCCAAGGATTTCACTCCAAGAATGCCAGGAGAGAGAAGCATGGGAGAAACTACTGGCAAAACTGCATTACAACTTTAATCTTACTGATTTTAAATTGGACCTGCATAAAAGATCAGGCCCTCTATGTAGAAGACTGTATTGTACTAGTGAAAAATATTTCTCCCCAGATCAACAAACCAACAATGAATTCCTCTAAAATTAAGTCATTATGTTAAAATTAAGCAAGAATTAATTTCTTTAAGAATATCTACAGCAACTTTAAAAAAATCGTTAACTTATTTTAATTTATGCAGAAATGTTCAGAGATCCTCTCTGGCCCTTTATTATACATGTTCACATCTTCCAGATGTGACTGCAGGTATAAGGAATAACATTGATAGATCACATTTTTTAGGTACAATTCTGCACTAGTCATTAAAATAATGAAAAATTCCAGAGATAAGCCTGTCATGTGCAATACAGAAAAGAAGACTAAAAAAAACAAGCCAAATGGAAAATCATCTTGAAAATCAGCAGCAAGGCTTTTCCTCAGAAACTGAGTACAGTCAAAGTTTAAAAATCAACCAAATAATTAACAAGTGTAATTGAAAATGGGGTGGAGTGGTTTTAGGCTAATACCCTGAAGGAAGTAGCATGGTACCACACTAAATCATGCCTTACAGGAAAATGAAATCCTACCCACCTAGCTGCTGTTGAACCTCTAAGAACTGCCAATGCACAGGTGGTTAATAAGGCAGGAGCTAAGAAGGAAGTCTGGAGCACAACTGTATCCTTCTACTTAAGAGTTTTAGCATTGCTCCAGCAGACAGCTAAAATCATTCTGGCAATGTTACAGGCGGTAATGTCAATGAACAATATTGCTGCTACACTCTACATGAGAATCTAGATCCAAAGTTCAGTGAAGTCAAATGTGAGTGGGCTTCAGTGAGCATTGGATTAGGTCCAGATTGCATGAAGCAGAGAAGCTGCACTCAGGGCCTGGGAAGGCAAGGAGCCTGCACAACCCTGCCTATAGCAAGAGAATGTTTCTTGGGTACCTACACATAGATTTCTCCCTCAAAACACTATAATCCAAAGGTGAATTCGACTTACTTTGTTTTGACTATTCAAAGCTTGTAATAGCTGAACTGAAAGGGGTACAGAACATAGTGATGCATGATTAGCTAGTCTAACAGACTGAACTCTATGTGCTTGAAGTATGGACTGCTGTAGAAGACTAAAGTAATACCCTGAATAACTGAAAATAATAATAAAAAAGAAACATCAGAAGGTATTCTTTGAGAAAAGTACCTGCTTGACATATGAAAATTATGACCACAGTATGAGTCACCACAAGTGACTTCTGATGATTCACTGCCATTTTCTAAAACTGATAACAATCTCCAGTTGTTTCAAAGCCTTTTTTTTTTTAAGAAACAAATGGCTTGGCCAGCTTTTCATATCAAAAGCCTGCAATTTAGTTTTCTTCTTTTTAAACCTCTAAACAGCTGTATTAGTGGGCTGTAGTGGGTTAAGATTGCTTACATTTCTTGCTTCTCATATCTTGGAGGCAATTTCTAGCATGAAGTATGAAGATCTTGACTGCTCCATCCCAGACTGTAAATTACTTGTGATTCTGGTGGAGGTGATCATCTCCCAGGAGCTGGACCAAGGGAACAGAGTAGTTAGTAGACCACTGGAATGCCACAAGATTACATCTCTTGGTTACTAACATGGCCTCTGAGTAGTGAATCGTGCCTTACTTAGGCAGGAATGTTTTGTCACTTGCTTACACCAGTATCACTGCTCAAACAAAAAACCTCAGTGGAGGTTCTGTCAGGTATGAGAATGTTCCTCCCAGTCAAGCATGAATCCCTTTCCAAATGACATAATATAAACTGAAAAAAAAAAGAAGTATTTTTCCTTATCAGAAAGAGACAGTTGTGGGTTATCTGAGTCTAGCTAGCATCCATGTGGACAGAGTTTAGCAGTAAAAGGCTTGCCTCTGTAATTACTAGTCCTCTTGACAGTTCTCACAATCTCTTCTAAACCTTTTCTTTCCTCACTTGATCTGAATTCAGGCATGGCAAAAAAGTGTCCCAGCAGTCTCGGGGCATCCAGACAAATTTTGCAGGTCACACTTTTGAAAATTTACATTATACAATTTTGGAATAGCTTTGAATAGTTTTGGAAATTCACTCAAGTTTAATCTGATTAAAATAAATGATACACTTCCTGGTTTAGAGCACAGAAAGAGTTTCTTCTGTCTGTTCATTCTGCATCTTATTACACATAGGCAATATGAAAAATTTGCATGTGAAACACCAATAGCAGATAATTCTTCCAGTAATTCTGCTCTGAGTTTTCATTCTACTCCACAGCATACATCAGTGATTGCAACCACATGGAAAAAAAAAGCTGGTCTTGGGTTATCTGTTGCTTGTATCATTTCTGACTGTTTGGTGAACAATTCTAGGCAAGTTCAGTGCAATATCGAAGAGGCTAACTACTTACTAAACCACTCTGAGTCTGTTTTGAGCTAATCTGTTTGATGTCGTAAAGGAATGTTCATATATATAGTTACCAAGTCTCAGCTGGGAATTGCAGCTAAGAGTAAATTTTTCTGAAGTTGTTTGTTAGAAAAATGTGGCAGAAATACAATCAGGTCATAGGAATTCAAGAGTAGATTGTAAAAATATTCATACTGGATCAGATCTAAGACTGATCTAGCTCAGTATTCAACATCTGCACTGGCCACTAGCAAAAATTTTAAGGGAAAGATATAGCAAGCATGGCCAAGTACTGAGTGATGCTGGTATGTATCAGCAGTCAATAACCAGCAGTTTAGGGGTCTCTCAGTCTGAAACCTCCTGATAGACCCATCCTATGCTGATTTGACTGGTCTCTTTTAATTAATCTATATTTTGGCCTTCTTACTATCCTATGACACTGGTTTTGCCACAATACACTTGGGCATTGCATGGAAAAAATATTCTCCTTCTCTTAAGCCTGTTGTCTGATGATTTTATAGCATGGCTCAAGTCCTTATGTTGTAAGAAACAGAAGACAAAATAAGCTTTTAATAAATGTAAAACCAATTTATTGTGTCATATTTAATGTATTGGGCATTATTGTTTGCTTATAAATCAATATAATTGTGCATGTCCTTACTGAATTTTTCATTTGTTTTTAATGCATGTAGACCTGGCAGTTTATGTCATTTCAGTTACAGTACAGAGATCAACGCTTTTCTGATTCCTATGGGGACATCTGTTCATTAGCACACAGGGTGGCCAATATTGCTTTAGGTAAAGATCAGCTAGTTTCTCTGTTCTACACACTTGGGAAGAATAGCATTGCTTATAAAATGTAACAAATGTTTCCTGGTCTCTAGCCAATATATTTTTGATCCTTTCTTGATCTTCATTTTCACTAATCCTTTTCTTTTTGTATTCTTGCCTTTTGTTGACATGCCAAAATTCTGTCAGTTTTGTTTCCTCTTTCAAAAAACGTATTTTTGTTAAGTTGAATTAGGCATTCTACCCTGTTGCCAAGAGCAAATTAAGTTCCCCACACACTGAAATCAAATTTCGTAAAGTGTCTGGGCAATTAGCTCTAATATGTGGTTGCTGTAACTCTTAATTTTCCCCTCTCAAGGGTTTTTTTTTTCTCTCTCTCTCTTTGTTTCTGAACAGAAGACATGAGATTCCTTCTCTTCCCTCTGTATGTGGCCTTTTAGTTCCCCAGCATCCAGCAACCATCCACTGATACTTAGCCAAACCTCACTTTTAATCTATAACCCAAAGGTATTTGAAGTAACAAATTGTTCATTCTTCAACCAGAAAGCTGAGGTGGTGGACCAGCCTGCTGGAACTGGAACAAAACTTGAAGAACCCACTTCTGAAGAGCTCTCCTAAGCACCACATTTAAGCACATCATATGCACACCAAGAGATTTCCCATGACGACTGAAAACTGGCACAGCTCACCCACACAACAACAGAAGTCTTTTACATCAGAAATTATCTTCTATACGTTTTTTGTCAGGGCATTAATTCCAACAGGTTCAAGGAGGATAAAATTTGAGCACATAATTAGTCCAAGTAGATGGGAAAGGAAAGGCTCCATTTCAGAAAGATCACGACAAAATCCTGCCTGGTGTTGGTGGAACAACCCAGCTCTAGCTTAACCTTCTAGCAACACTTTAACATTCTCACATCTACATCAGCCTACTGTAGGCTTTCCTCTCTAAGCTGCCTTCAGCAAAGAGTTTTCCTTATGCCTTTCCCCAAACTCTTTGTATTGATGTACAAGCAGGATGCATAAGACAAGGAATAAGACTTCTATCTGCTAGCCATACTAAACACTCCACGGTGAGGAAGGATGCAATCAGAGCCAAGAAAGCAGTTGTGTCAGTTCCAATAAAAAGTCATCTTATATTAAAAAAAACTCCTGGATGGTTTCCCAATGTCAACTAGATTAGGATCAGCTAATTTGTTCATAAGGAATTTGACAGTTTGAACATTACTCAGTCAGCCACTGTCCCTCTCTTTTCTTTACATCCCCATTTATTTTGGCAGACTTAAATAGTGCACATGATAAAGCTGTGTTATAGTAACAGCTATCATGCTATTTTAAACACAACACTAGAAGTTGGAGAAAAGCTGCTTGGACTCCAAGGGATTTCTATATATACATCTACAAATTGACCAGACACACTCCAAATGCTCTAATGAAGCAAAAACTGATTTTAAAACATGAAACCTGCAATTACATGAAATACTCTTTTATTTAAAAAAATTGGTTCTATCAACAGATGCATGTGCATGCAGAAGTGCTTTCCTGCCTCCCATACTTCCCAATGCTGATTGCCAATCCCTGTCAATATACTCCTCCTTTGAGCCCCAGATGTGGATAAGTTTTGCTGTTTCTGTCCTTCCCCTTTTTGATTCCTGCTCATCTGTGCAACACTCCTTAGTCTACCTCTTCCCTAATTTAATTTTTTATCAACCCTGTGATTCAGAAAAGAGGCACAGCTGAGTCTCGTGTCTAGTCCTCATTGACACTAACTGCCCTTCAGTGTTTGAAAAATTCCCTTCTGAATAATAACATGCTAGTAACTTAGTCTCTATGTCAAGTTAATATGGCCACAACAGCATCCAGAAATTCATAGCTAGTCTTTGACCTGGCTTGTCTGATACCCATCTATTGCAGCCAATTCTCCTGCTCCTTCAGGACACTTAAAATAATCTGTGTGTGGCCAAGGGCAAGAAGCTCAGTACGTATCTCCAGAAAACAGGCAGAGGGATCCTGAAGGAGGATAAGGTGACAGGTGACAGGTGAAGCATCTTTTCCTTCAACTGGCACACCATTGTCCTGTGAAATGGGTGGGAAAGGACTTCGAGCTAGGTCATGAGGCAGCTTGCTTCTGAACCTCTTCTCCTTTTTACTCCAGGCATCCTGGAGAACTTAGCACTTCAAACCCCAGCACAGACTCCTATTGCATGATCTCACCATAGCAGCCATGTGTGACCTGCTCCCAATTTCATGCAGCACAGTAACAATATTACCCCTGGAACTGCAGTGCCTATACTCATAGTGTCTCTAAGAAAAGGCTGGGAAGTTTGAAGGCAGGTCTGGTAGCTTGTAAATTCCCATAAAACCTGAAGTTTGACAGTAACATTCTGCTCCCGGATTTCATCCTCCTCCTCTACTTCATGAGCCACCTCTTACTTCTCTCTCTTCATCTTTTCATTTTCCATCTGGCAGACCTGATTCATGCTCTATTCTAACCCACATGCTTCAGCTTCTTAATCCTCCTTGATCCTCACCCCTGATAAGACTGACTTCTTTATTATTAAAGTTATCAGAAGGATGAATTACAATTAATGCAAGACTTATAATTCACCTGTATTATTCAAGTGAGAAGTCAAGCCAGTCAAAACAGCAAATGAAACATGCTCAAAGCCATATCACAGCAGCTTTTAAAAGAAAACACAGCCTCTTTAGAAAAGCCTAGGCTTCTAAACAGGAAGGAGAAAGATGCATGATCATACAAGGGGCAATAAGCATTCACAGAAGCTATTTGTGAAGTACATATCATACTTTTCAAACATTTTAGGTCACATACATGATCAACGCAACCCATCTCATGATATAGCTATGGCATTCATACGTCAAACATACAATATAATCTTCTACAGAAAAAAAAAATAATAGAGTTTTTATTTTGTAAACGTAACACGATTTTCCTAATCGTATCAGTCACTAGTTTTTCTATAATTTCCTTATATTAAAAAACAAAGGCTAAAAATAGAAGTATTTTATCCATTATCTTTGAGTTCATAATGCCATATAATGTACAGCTACTGGTTTTCAGCTTTGAGTGAGATGAAGAGGTCACTTTCTTTTTGAACAATGATTGCAGTCTGTTTCCAATTCACTTTAATTCTCATTGCTTTTGCAGCTTTATTTTGCAAGTTAAGTAGTACTTAAACTTGTATTTCCTGGCCTTCAGGTTAGGATTTCCACTGCTACAGCAAGCACTCTTGAAAGGCATGTTATTTTATATGCATTATTTCTGAGCCTGATCAAGTGGGGAGAAATCAGAAAACCTCAGATGGAAAACAGATTTAAATTATCATGAGGCATAAAAGGCAAGAAAAAAAGTTACTATGAATGTATTAGACAAAAGAGGAAATAAATATATAGATCCATTGCATCATGTAGGTAGAAAGCATCATGTCTTCATATACACACAAACACAGAAGATAAATTGCAGTCAGCCACTGGGAAGAAAATTTTTATTAACAAAGGCAGAAGAGTACCAGACAGAGCACAGAAAAAGCAGGTTAAAGAACATATGTAGATGAGTTATGTTCTACCCAGCAGAGCTAGATGAAAATTACACTAGACAAAACTAGCAAAACTTGGAAGTAGCTGATCTAGCTGATTTTAGAACTAAGATACTTTCCTAAATATTAGTGATTGCTTGTGGGAACCTGGGGAGGACAAAGGCAGCTCCAGAAAACAAGAAAGGACAGAAGCCTTTTAAAGAGGGAGAAAGGAAGATATGAAGATGCCGATTGTCATAAACTAATCAGTCTATAAAAATCCTGAAACAAATTACTGAACAATCCACGTCAAGTGCTTTAAAGATAATAAAGTGATAAAAACAGGCAACAAGGGTGTGTCAATAGCAGCTCACTTCAAACCAAACTGAATTATTTCTTTGATAGGTTACAGCCATAGCAAGGAAGGAAGAAGCAGAAGATATGCTGTATTTCAACAGTGTTGTCATTGTCCACATGGGATTCTCAGAGGGAAGCAGAATCTTGATATAATCACTATCAGCTAGATAAGGTTGCCTGAAAAAAATTGGTTTCAAATCTACTTATCAGTGATTCTCACCAAACAAAGTATCTCAAGTGGATGCGTTTCTGCTGCGGGTCTTCTGAATCCAGTTATAGTTAATGTTTCCATAATGACTTGCACAGTACTATTGAAATCATACTTTAAAACTTGTGCGCAGCCACAAAAACTTTGGTGAAAAGGATCACGGTTCCCACTAACCTTCTTAAATGGGAAGAATGGTAAAAATTTAGCATGCCGAAAACCAAAGAAACTTTGACAATGCTGCACAGGAGCAGAATGCCGCAAACACAAAAGGAGGAATGATCTAGGCAGTGTAGCAGACCAACAGCTGGAGTGCCTTACGAGCTGGATAAGAGTCAACAATATTACATGTCTGGGGAAAAAGGCAAATATCGTTTTGTTCTGTGCTGGGAAGATTTCTGATGGTGTCCTCACAATCTATGCTGATACTATGGGCCCCCAAAAGTATCCAAGTCACATCTATATTGCATACTAGATGTATTCTGCTTCTCAACCCTCTTGCTAATCCTGGGACCCATCCTGGTTCTACTGCTAAATAAGAGGTTGAAGGATATTGTTTGTGCTGGGGAGTTTTGAAGAGTTATATTGTATTGTGAAGTTGATAAATGGATGTATGGATCTGACTCAAAGACCAATACAGTTAATACAAGTGATAAAGGTATGCAGATGGGTGATAAAGTCTTTTGGACAGATTCTGGAAGACTTTACTCACTTTCATACCTGAGTTACTGAAGTATTTCAAGAACAGGTTGGACAATAATATGTCAATTATACTTGTTTTTACTTTAATGGTGATAGTCTTTTGGGGGTGGCTCCACCCTTCCATCATTAATTTACACTCAGGTAATTTAAAAACGGTAGTCCAGATGCTCAGTGAGGAAAAACTAGCTATAGCTCTACTTGGAAAAAGTAAGTTTGACTGATTTATAAGAGGTCCTGGATCTGGCCCCAGCTGTTCAAATGTTAATATATTAGTCTGTATTATGTGAATTAATTGGTACTATAGTATTTGGGAGTATTTTTTAGTTTTATAGTACTCTTTTAATAATAAAAATTTTTTGTTTATATGGCCTCTTTTAATGGAAAAAAAAAATCTATTAATCAATAGAGTTGGGTTTCCTTTAGTTTTTACCCATCATTGGTACATATCACATACTTTGGCCTTTATGTCCCAGGCCAACAACCAGTGAAGTCAAGCTTAGGAGCAGGATTCCCTTCTGTCACTGAAACATACCTATAATTTTTGTTAATTTCAGAGCCAAATCACTTCAGTTCTCCATCTCTTTATTTTACTATCACAGACTGCACAAAGAAAAGACTAGGCTTATTGACAGGCACCAAGGCACAAGAATGTTTGATCAAACATAGCAAACTAAAATGGCAAGCGCAAAGCTTCTGTATCAAAGTCCGAAAAGCCTGCTCAAGCAAAACACCACCTCTATATCTTAGCTGAGTACAAGAGTTTCCAAACCAGCAAGACACTGGCTTTAATTACAAGGGAAGATCAGCCGAATCTTAAAAATTAGTATCATGCTATTTGGCCCAAAGCCTGGACAAGTGAACAAAATAAAGGAGCCTAGATTAACTTCCAGGTTAATTGGCTCAGTGTTGTGGGGACTCTGCCTCTGTGGATTCATTCAGAAAACATCATTTATTTTTCATAGCAACCACAGCCCGTACGTGAAAGAACAGGAGAAAGCGAGGAAAAAGAAAGAAATATTTACAGTTGATCTTTTTTTCACTTAGCTCTCACACACAGAAGTGATTCATTTTTACCAACAGGGAAAGTAAGGGCATCCCTTTCATGAGTCAGAGTCTTTTATTCTTGTGGATTTCTCTGGTTTCAATGTTTTGTTTCTTGATTTTGCTTTTAATTCTGTGTGACAGAGATAAGTTTAGCAGTAAAAAGGTGACCACCAAACGTGCTTTCTCTCCTCATCCTATCTTCCTTAGTATTTTTGAACTACGTTGCAATCCACAGCTTATTGTTGCTAATAACAGTCTGAACTGAGCAGTTCAGGTCAGTCTTAATCTTAAGTGCCTAAAGTTATGGCAGCTAACAAATATGCATCTTTTAAATCTTTGGTCAGGAGATACAAAACCTCTTCGAAGAAAGCCATATTTCTTAGTAGATAGAGGACTTAACTTTTAGTCCTTACAGTCTTAAGATCTTGATCAGCTTTTCTGAAAAATCTCAACAAATTTTATATGTACAAACTTAAATTTCGTAATTTAGCCCTGATGTAACTCATGTGGGCCTCCCAAATCACACCAGAAATTAATCAGCCATACAGAGGTAAGGCTGAAAGGGCTCAAAAGTATTCACTGACTTTGCATGCCTCTGTTTACGGTTGTCTGGCTTTAAACACTTACCAGCAGGTGTCTAAATTAGGCTATCTAAAAAAAGAACCCCAAATGTGGGGGGACTTTTTAGAAAAGATTTCCCCCAGTGACTTATTCCAGGATTTTGAGTGAGCCAGTGCTCAATTCAGAAAAGACAACCAAGAGCCCAATCCAAAATTGACTGAAGGACACAGTTGATTTCCATGACTCTCACACCTCTGGAAGTGGCAATCACAACATACTTCACATTGTTTAGTGTAATGCATATCTTACAGGGTTCTGAGGCAGAGAGGTGATAATTTTCATATTGAAACTATATATTGCTTTTCTATGCACCTGGCTAGATACTTGGCATACAGACATGGTCTTCTCTAAAAAGGAGAAGGAAAAAAAAAGTGAAGGCTGGTTTTAATCATGATCTATGCTACAACCCTGAAACCAAGGAAGAAACAATCTTTAATCTTTCTCAACTAGTCAAGGAGTGCCCAAGGAACCTGCTATAATCATTTTGGCTGATAATTAGAAAGCATACCTAGCTTTTTTGAGATTTCTTGGAGTTTCTGGAGCTAAAAACAAATCTGGAAAATCGGTGTCACTTGGATACCAGCCATTCCAGTGTTTTGATGCCAGACTTCTGTTGCAGTTTTCATCTCCCTCAAAGACTTACTACATAAGATTAAAAAACTTAAAACTTCTTAACCTTTTTTTATATTTACAGCTCTGTTATGATCCTTAGTTCCCCTTCACTGGGTAACAGGACATAAAAACTCCAGTTATCTTGTCTTAATCAAGATTTTATCAAAGATTAATTGCCATGGCTTGCAATGCATCCTTTTTCTTAATAAAAGAAAGGCTGTATTACTTTCTTTTGGCTACCACCAGAAGAATCAGGATATGAAAATAAAAGATTTTAACAGTATAGACAGAAAGACAGTTGTGGAGAAGTTAGACTAACTGCCTGACAGTGGCAGAGTGCAAGCAGTTGTGAGAAAGGAGGTCAAATGTACATCAGTTAAATACACCTGTGAGAAAGTATATGTAGAGAAGAATTCACTGAAGAAAAACCAGGGAAATGTAAAAGTCTCTAAGACACTGAAAACAGATTATTGGACTCTCATCCTTCCCCGGCCATCTTCTTGGAAAAAACAGAACAGTATTTGCCTGCCTTTGAGTAAAGGAAATCAAGGCAGATTAACAGGTTTACTGAGTCTTTTTACAAAGGTTTAAGTAGAGGAACAAAATTCCAAGATCTTAGTATTACATGTCTTTAAGCACAGAATTTCACCTAACATTTCTAAGAGATAACTTTTTTTTTCTTGTCATGAAATCTTTACTCAAGCAAAACAATACATGACCACTGGGTGAAATCCAGTAGTTACGCATAGGATGAGTAGAGGAGCACTGACATCCTCATTCCTGGGCAGGAACCTGCACTACAGAGCAATTGAAGACCAGGTACAATAGGGACACAGTGAGCAGCATCTCTGCACTTAATTCCCACTCTGTGTCTACATGAGCAAATAAAGCAGCTCAACAGGCATGGATTAGCTGCATGACACAGTTGATGTTGAGGACCCCATGTCCAGTCCTTCAGCATTTCAGGAGGGTTTAATTGTGAGTAGCTGTAGTCTGGCACCAGGTACTGAAAGCTGATTAACACAGGAGTGCCCTAGGTGTGCTCCTGCAGTGTATTCCCAGCTTACTTCCACCTGAGAGATCACCCAGCAATGTGTGCTCCCCAGCCACTCTGCAGCGCAGACTGGAGCAGAGCAAGTGAGGCAGGATGATCAAGGGAGTCACTTCAGAGGTGCAACCATAATCTACAGAAATGACATTGACTGTCCCTTCAGCTGGGAGCCAGCCGGGTGGGCTGGCAGCAGGTGAGCCTGCCAGCCAGGCTCCATCCCCAGCAGGAGTTAGGTTGAGAAGTGCCAAGGCTCTTTGGCCAGACAAGCTCAGGCATGAGCCAGGCACTGAGCTGTTCAGTCATGTCCACACTGAAGCATTTCTTACACAGGCGGAGAGAAACAACACCTTACGGGCCTGATAAGTTTCAGGCCATGACCAGCAGTGATTTCAGGGCTGTTGTTTTAAAGTATTATTTTGCTGCCTTAGTAACATTTTGGGGACCTGTATAGCACTGTAAGTAATTTGGCTGAAGCCACCACAGCCATTTGTGGCAGACACAGGGAAATACACCTTCATCCCCAGAGGCTCTGGCTAACACCATAACCACACTAGCGTCCTTCCTCTTTTCTCCTTCCTCCTGGCTGGTCTGAATTAGCTTAAATGCACATAACAGGAACGTATTTTGATCACAGAGAGATAGGGCCTTGAGCGGCACTGCAATAAAATAGTTCTTCCTGAAAGGGAGACACTTGGATCACAAAAGAAAGTTCACATGACACTAACAAGCTGCACAGAGCCCACACTGGTCTGTCAAGGATTAAACGGTCATGGCAGTATGAGACATGGATGTGGAGATGCAAGAGGAAATGAGGTGATGAGGTAAAAGGAAAAGCTAAAAAATATATATATTTACTCAAAAGAAAATAAAGTTCCCACCTATGATCTTATTTCACACAACGGCAAAATTTCCACAAACCTCAACAAGACAACTGGCTAACAAGCCACGCACATGACTGAAGAAAGTGGGCCACCGATGTGCAACTTAGAACTGTCATTCCCTGTAAGACTCTGAGATGCCAACATTTTGTTTCAACCCAAGTCAGCAGGAAAATTTACATATTCAATTTTTTTTTCAAGTTGAAATATCTTGTGAGTAGTTGTTTTTATTAACTCACAACGTTTATTTGAAGCCCAGAGGTTTTGGCTAATGCTATGATAGAAAAATCTGCAATGGTAAGTGTAGAATGCCCTGCATATTGAATACATTAATATATAGAAAATTAAAATTGAAATGATAGACCATTTTGGTAGTTTCTTCTTCTTGTAAAAGTATTACAAAAATCAGTACATTCTTTTTTTTTTTTTTTTTTTAAATTGAACAAGCCCTTCAAGATTTCCACCCAACTTTCTGTTCATTACTTTTTACAAGCTGTACTTGCACAAACAGGAATTTTAATCTCGAAACATAAAGCTTGAATTTTCAAAACTCGGGCAAGTTACCATGCTCAAAATCTTGCTCCTCCTGATGGAGGAGCCTTGCCAATTAGTTTTAATGAAACTATGATAGTACCTATTACCTTTCACAAGCTTTGGATCAGGCCTTTGGTGAAAAAAATCTTTAATTATGTCTTTCATCACAGTAAAAATTTAAAGAACTGGAATTAATAAACAAAAAAATTTTTTTTTTTTTTCCTTAAGGCATGTTCTAACTTGTTGTTTAGTTCACTTTAGTCAGATATTTCATTTGTAATACTTTATTTCCTGGGTGTAAAAAAACATTTAAAATTAAATTTATTAATAAAGAAATAAATGAAAATTAATGAAATATTTCTCTCTATTTATAATAAGCTCTTCAACAATTCACAC
>JAVSBS010007821.1:0-16380 GCA_033124195.1 Coracias cyanogaster | reverse complement strand
TCCTTAAAACTGATGAAATGAAGCAGAGAGTGAGGTTCTTTATATGGTTTGAATTTCAACTGAATGTAGCTGAAGTGATTTTTTTTTGATTATGTCTTCAGTGGGATCCTCTAAAACATCTCTTAACAGAAAATATTAATGTTTTCTACCTGGTCTGTGATTCTGTGGAAATCTATGCACTTGGAACTATACTAGGTAAATAAAATTTCTAATTACAGTGCCAGAGGAATATGGCTGTATGTTTCCATTGCACATGCACAAGTAGCTATGTGTATGTGAATAGCTACCAAATATTCTGATGTATACATTTTCTTGTGGTATGTTTGCAAAATTAACACACAATCTCGTTGACTTATTCCTCTTTCATTCTGTCCTTTAAACTAATAAATAATGAAATGGAAAGAAAAAAAAAAAAAAGAAAGTATCTCACAAAAATGATATGGAATAAGATACGACTCTGGGTTTTTTTCCAGCTGTCTAGGGTATTTTACCAGACTCACAGAGCTGAGCTCCTACAGGAGGGGAAAAATGTCTCAGCTCAAGTCCCACGTGGTTGGGTGAGTGCATAGGGAAGGGGACTAGTGTTGGGTTTATGGGTCTATCATTAAGATGGGGAGGAGCAGGCTAAGAGGAACAAAAACAAGAGATGAGAAGAATGTCTGATCTTATATGCACCCCATGAAAACTGAGAAAAGAATGGTGCTGATTATCAGCCTTGCGGAGAGTAAGAAGAAATTTCATTTCCAAATTTGGTGCAAAGAATCAAAATATTGAGATTTGCTTTATAAAACAAAAAGATTTCCAGGGAAACATCAAAGCAACTGTATCGAAACACTAAATATTGGAATGGTTCTGCTACGTTATGCCAGTTCAGCAATACAAAGTGTTATTCTTATTTCTAATATTAAACAGAGTACAGACATCATATTAGCACTAACATAAAGGTTTTAAAAAATGAAGATAGGAATCAAATAAAAATTAAATAGCACAAGAAAACTGAAATAACACATGGAAGCTGATATTACCAGTAAGATTCAAACTATTTTAAAATAAAATAAAGTATTGTAAAATATTTGCATTTTGACAGCAGAGTAGCTGATAATTTTGCAATATTTTGAAGAAAGCTGATAATGAAGATTGTAAGGAAATGATACATTTGGGTCGTGCTTGTCTTTTTTTTGATTTGGGACAATAAAATGTGCAATATAGTTTTAAAGATCTTTTTCCCTGTGAATTATCTTTATTGTAAAATAATATAAAACAATTGCCCATCCCGTTTACAGTTAGCACTTCCTACTGAAATGCAACACCATGTAACACGGTTCTTATTTTAAGAGTAAAGCAAACTTTCTTGAGAAGTGTGGGAGAGGGTATTCAGGGGAAGCCCAAGCCATAGCAAACAGCTTAAGCTGGCCCCTGCTCTGCTAATTGTTTCCTTACAGAGGGCTGCCAGCATCCCTCCTGAGCCCCACTGCCAGTGGTGCTGTGCAAGCTGATACGGTTTTATCCACGATCCGTAACCTACAAAGTCTTAATTCCTGTTGCCTCGCTGTGGCTTGAAAAGCAGAAGAAAAGGACATGGGGTAGGAAGTTGCTTGCAATCGTTCATCTATATTTTATGAGATTAAACGAGGGGATTTCCCACCAAGGTGAAGGAGAAAGCACACCTGTAAAGACTGAACATCAGCAATAATTGGCATAGCCTCCTTCCTGCTCCCAAACCTGCTGGAACATTTTTCACTTTTTTCAAACTCTCTTTTGTGTTGCAGCTGAAAAACAATATATAATTTTAAAGCTGCGAAGCTGTACTTTCCCACCTGCTCACGTCTTAACATGACTGGACTATATTTGGTTTAGAAAAACTGAAGAACTGCTTTTATACCTCTCTACATCTTTACCTTCAAGTCTTGCTCCATGATTTATTTCCCCTCACTCTTTCTCTCTCATGTGTCATTGTGTTGAGGCTCTTTAGAAACTGCCACACCCTTTGTGCTTCTCCATTGGGAGAGCCTGGGCTTTTCTCATGTTTGGATCACTCATTTGGATGTCATTCTGCTGATAGAAGCCTGGAGTGCAGAAAGGAGATAAAACCCATTTCTCCTATATGAAATAACGGTTGGACAAGAGCTGACCAAAATATGTTCTGAAAGGGCCTGATCTAATATTCCCTGCAATCAATGGAAGGCCTTTAACTGACTTCAGCAGGTCTCAGATAAGGACCCGCATTAATATTACCATTATCATTTGTAACGGAGGCTCTGAGCATTGCTGTATGGTGTGTTTTGTAAGAATAAGAAACAAATATGGAATAGTATGTTTTCTATGCTGTTTTAAAAGAACATTAATTTCATGCAAAATTTTGCTTGCTTTGTTTTCTTTGCTAGTTTTATATTCCCTTATTAGAAGTCCTTCATGTGTTTTGAGATCTCTCAAGCCTCAACAGAAAGGTAAGAATGTTAAAAATGAACAAGGAAGTTTTTCTCACAAATAATTCAGGTATTTGCGGTGATTAAGTTAAAAAAAAAAAAAAAAGACTTGGGAATACTTTTGATGAAGAAGTCCCACCTTAGTTAATCAGACCTCACTTGTATGGGTGACACTGATACCACTATCCTTCGTGTTGCGTTGTGTTCCAGGAAGAAACAGACCTAAATATCTGATATAAAAACCCAAGCTCAACTTTCTCAGGCTGGAGATGTTAAAGGTTTAAAAAAAGGCGTAAATACTGCTCCCCTTTTAGAAAATTGCCTAAATATGATGTAATAAAAATCTGTAGAGGTCAGAAAAATTAATGGGGTTGCTTTGCCCCTTTTGACCTCCACTGTGTGGAAAGAAGGAAGTGGAGCAGGAGAAACTGTTCTAAAAGAAAGGTACCTCTCAGAGAGTTTTTTGCTTCAGTAACTTTCAATTCGATTTATATGACAGTCATTTCAGTGACTCTCATGAACTTTAATGGATTAACTTTTGCAATGTCCTCTAAGAAATGGAAATGTTATTACCCCTTGTAACAGCCCTTAAGCTGGATTTGCTGAAGCTGAAGCTGGATGATAAACTATGAGTCATGCAACAGATCAGTGGCAGTACACCGTCCTCTTCTCTTAAGCCCTTAGTCTAACAAGTGAGCTCAGCAACCCCAAGATGACACTTGAGCACTTGAGGAGGTTGTACCTGAGTGATTTGCTGCTGGCTGTTGCTCTGGAAGTCATTGCATCTAGGACTGAGCTTCATGTGTTATGTTTTGGGCTTTGTCCTACTTCCACGTAGATGATGAGAAAGATCCTTTTGACTCTGCTATAAACAGAAGCAGGCATACAACATCATGCAAGGAGGCATCCAAGAACTAACAACTAAATTCAGGCTTGCATCTGAGTCTGACTTCTACCTAAACGGACATACATACTTACATGTACACATATGTACACATCTTTTTCTGTCAGTATCTAACAACCTATTTCTTACACCACTTTACTCTTTTACCTCCTCTCCCAGTTTTGTTACATACGCTCACCACCTCTGCCACTCTAAAGTTTAAGAGAACTTTAAAAATTGTAGTTTATGCCCAAACCTCATTACAGAAATGAATCAAGTAATCAATAAACACTTCTATCAGCCACTTCTTATCTCTAAGAAGTATCTAGTAACTTCTCCAAGTACTTGGGCCTGTAGGTTTTACTAACTCAGTACATTGAGAAGTGAATGTAACTAGGGAGTTGAAATGAATGTAAATAGTATTATTTATATATCACCAGTAAGGTTTGTCTGTATTAAAAGGTATGTAGTTTTAAAATAGCACTTTCAGTTAAACTGATGCAGTAAAGTTAATTCAAATGTGAGATTAATATAAATTTTATCCTAAATGGACAGCTAAATTGGAATTAACTTGAGTCAGGCTGAACAAAAAGAATATTATTTATACCATGTTTTGCACTGTTTTCCAGTGTAATTTCAACCTAAACAACTTTAACTTTGGTAAAGATGAAAACCTAAGTCTGGCCTTAGTACTCCAAAGCACTGAAATGCTGATGAAGTTACGAAATAGCCAGAAGAAGGAATTCTCACCAAGAAGTAACAAAAGGATCTTAACACAAGGTCCTTTAACACAAGGACAGTTAAAGGTAGGGGAGAGATCCCCCAGTTTGCAATAGAGTGGGAAGGGGAAAACATTAGTTTGCCAATCACAGCTTTCCTAATCAAGGAGGGAAAAAAAGGGATGAAAGCCTTGGAAGCCTCAGGAAACTTAACTATAACTTTATGTCCAAATAAAGCTGTATGAATTGGTAATACAGCCAAAGGAGGACTGTAAAGTGTTTGCCAAGATGTAACTCTATGAGAATAATTGAATTTGAGACAACCTGGTAATTGTTATTTCTGAAAAGGATTGATGGATGGCTTTCTAGTCATATACGACTGGCACTTTAAAGAACACCACTGAGATGACCCCAAGAAATAAGAAGTCAGCCATTTAACAAAGTACTTGAGGCAGACGTTATGAAAGTATTTCCAACTAATGAAAGGACAGAGAAAAGCATAGCAAGCATATGTGATCAAAGCAGGATGAAGCACTTAAAGGCTGATCTTGATCACAGATGTGCTAGAAATGCAAAATGTAGGAAATGCCAGAGGAAAGGTCATTTTTCAGTCGTGTGCTGAACAAAAGGCACCCAGGAGGAGCATGCAGAGCCATTCTTCTCAGGCTCTATTACTTGTGTCAGTAAGTCTGATGAATCCTGGGAAGTGGATTTCCTACTTCATGGTAGGCATACAAGCTTTAAAACAGTCCTAGTGTTTCTATTGTCAGAGCTAGGATACAACGATCTTCATTACCAATCCAAACTAAAATAAACCAGTGTTGCCCTCGGCAGCTCAGTGGGAGAACTGGACTTGAAAGAGCTGTTTACAGAGAAGACAACACACAGTGGCTGTTTGTTGAGACCCAGTGTATAGGAAGGGTACTGGTTAGCAGTCTGTTGAGCTGTAGCGTCATACAGAAGTTCAAAGACAGTGTCTGAAGAATGTGAGTCTCTTGAAATGTGAGGCAAGGAGGATGAAAAGCTGGAGAGGCAATTCCCTTTTAGCAGTGATCCAGAGCATGAAACCTCATTTCTCAACAAGGTCTGAAAGATCTAGCCAAGAGATCCAAGTGCCACAGTAACAGATCCAGCAGGATGAAACACAGTGTACACCTAGACTAAAAATAAAGTGACAAAATCCTGGTTGGACAGCAATGTGTTCAAGCAACCCCTCTCCTGAAGCCATCAGGCAGACAGCTATGTCTCCCCAAGGTATGGTATTTCACGTGGACTTCCACGTGCAGAGCTTCCTTCTTGCAAATAGTGCTTATTTTCAGATTTCTCCATTTAGCCAATGCTATTAATTTTGTTTTAATTTTAATACTAGTCTTTTGGTACTGGCAATATTTCCTTCCAACACAAGAGGTTAATTGAGGAAGGCCTGAGCCTTTCATATGCCTGTACTCAGTACATGTTCTTAATCAAAAGGAGGTAAAAAAGGTTTTAGTGTTTCCTTAGGGTTCATAAGTGCACAAGTGTTTCCCTGAATCAGGGCCTACATCATCATTACTAATTCAGAGAGTGTGGGAGATAACTGCATGTGGAGAGCATCTTCCACATGCAAAGGGAAGTAGCTGGTGTGTTTCATGCTGATCTCCTGTGAAATGAGACCAGTGGAAAGACACTTACTCTAAAAATGAATCTTCTGTGAGTTTCACTGTTGCCTACAGTAACCCTGAGGTCATTCTCCACAGTCATCTCATCTGTATCAGAAAGGAATACGGAATGACGGGACCTTTCCAACACCCATAAAAAAAAAATATTGTGTAGTGTACCAAATTGCCTGAAAATGTTTCTTGTAAATCAAAGAATATTCTTGGTATTGCTACTTTTCACACGAGAGTAAAACAGTCTTCTTCTTTTCTTTTACGAAACCATGAGAAGCTTGTATGACTCGTTCCTCACACAAGATTTCTGCTAGTAGATCATTGGGGTAAATTACTCCAAAGCCAGACATGACCTTGTCTTATGGAAAGTTTTGATAACAATGGACACGTCAACCTGTCACCCACTTAGAGAAACAAAAATCTCAATATATTTATCCTGTGGAAGATAGCACAGACACCACAGGGTCAGGGAGATTTACAAGCCATTGCTCTTCGTGAAAGTCAAAACCAACAAAACTACATTTGCCTGTCCAGAACCTTAAAGAGTAAATAGTTACGAAATATCCCTTGCCTTTTGAAGCAGTCCTGAATCACTAGCTACATGCAAAAAAAAAAAAAACAAACATATTCTTTTGTAAGTTTAGGGTAATCCCTAAAACCTGGAGAGGAAAACAAAAATAGAAGACAGGATGGCCCTGAGGGTTTTAGAAACTGCTGAAAAAACCCACTACTTCTAGAGTACCTTACAGCATGTAAAGAAGCTGGAGAATCTCTGAATAGTAAGGCAGTAAAAAAAAGAGGATGATTTTCTGATAATACCAGCTTTGTCTGAGGAAGACCAGAAGAGTGAGTATCAATCTTTGTGCACCAGAGGGAGAAAAATAGCCAGCTGGGCTAGAATATTAGCCAAAATACTTATGAACTGTGTGGCTGCCAAGTACAACTAAAAAGTCACTGGGAAGGTTAAGAGTATGTTTTCTTACTGGGGAATTCCAGAGGAACTATTATGAAAAAAAAAAATGGACCATGGTTTACAGGGCACGGTTTCAAAGCTTTTTTGGCAAGATATTATTTCTACCACATTATCACCAGCCCTCAATATCCTCAAGCAAAGGCAGAGACTAGAAGAAATGTGCAGACAAGATGATCCTTCCTTGGCACAGTTATGTACAGATCAGCTCCTGTTATGTCAGCTAAATAAAACAGACTTCACAGAAAAGCACTTGCCATCTCAGTGACTGATGCTACAAGAAGCTCTCTCTCTCTCTTTCTATCTACCTACCTTTTTACAGAGGACAGAGGTTGCACAGATTGTATTATGGCAATGTCCAGTTGTCTCTGAAACATTTAGATTTAGAAGGGAATTCAGCTGAGGAGCAAAGGTTAACACTGTCTGCAAAATAACAGGAAAATTTGTCTCAGCAAAACCACGTGAGTACTTTTCTACAGTGATTATCTGAAGGATTATCAGGAGTACCTAAAACTGCATATTTAAACAGAAACAGCAACACTGCTTCTATTTTTTGTGAAGCCAAGAGGTATCTGAGGCTAAAAACATCACAAAGTTTGCCACAGAAACAACCTCTGGTAGCGTGAAAATAGGTTTAATACATATCTGCTTCAGTTGAATGTTTTTATCCTCCACAGTTCCATAGTCAAAGGAACTTATGCAGTTTGAACTGGTAGGGGATTTATGCTCGTGTTTAAAGCAACCTGAAGAAGCAGCTTCTGTAATCAGCCCATGAGTCGGACTCAAATGTTCATTTGGCTAAGCCTGAAAACAAGAGATGGACCATTTAGACACTGTAATTGACTACTTCAACAGTTATATTAGAAACGTTTAAAATGTTTCTCAGCTCTGTCCAAACTCCTCCAGAATTACGTTTATTCAAACCCAGAGTAAATGCCTTCAGCTTCATTCTTGACCTCTAGAAGGCACTGGCACCTCAGAGGAGAGGATTTGTGTGTTTGTGTGTTAGCTTACTACATAGAGGCATTACATTAGGGCATATCAGGTTAATTTTAGTGTCCCTTCCCATGTAATCAGATAGCTCCTATGTGTTTGTCAAGAAGTCAGTTTGTCACAGCTCCATAATGGCACTTAGTTGGTGTATTGCCACTATTGACTTCTAGTATCTCACCCTAAAAGTTGAGTCCTGCTCTCCAGTTACATTTGGACAGAGAGTGGGGGTATAAGCAGATATTGGCCTACTCATCAAATTAAAGCAACATCTGACAAGTGATAGATTAGCAAGGATGGATGCTTTATTTATTCATATGCACCCCCCAGCAATTTAGCTGGTTCCCTAATTGTCTTGTTTAAGAAAAGTGAGTTGCCTCTACTTGTCTTGTATTTCTACCCACAAAGCACTAAGGATCCACCTTGTTTTATCATTCTCAGAGCTACAAAAGGTGCTTTTACCTACTCTCTTTTTCCTTTGCTTTTGCACAGCAATCACACGCAGTGCAAGACGGCCTCTCTGTTAGCGACCAATTTGAGGAGTCAGATACTCACAGAGATGGAATTCTTCTGTAATTTTGCTTCTGTAAAGTAGGCATATTTTAAAAAATCACTCTCCAAAGGAACTAAGATCATACTTGTGTTTCTAACTGAGAAAAGGGAATATCCCTGAAAATTGCAATTTACCTAAAACTGGAATAAAAAAAATTAATGAAAGTTCCATGTGAAAACACAAAGAGAGGTGAGGCACTAAGAAATCATATATGATTGCAAGTGAATAAAAGGTGAACTGAACATAATGAAATTATTATAATCATGATTTATTCTTAATGAACCAAGGAGTAAATATTAAAGGAAAGGAATTTTTTTCCAATAATAATGTTGCACAGCAAGTCCCTTTAGCCAGTTTTCACAGGAAGGCAAGGATGAAATACCCAACTTTGACCTTAAAGTACAGACCAGAAAAGCTGCCTTTGGCTGTACCTATTTCTAATTTAGCAATAATATCCCAATCAACCTGAAATGCAAATAATTGTCCTCACAGCAAATTCACCTCTGAGAAGATGTTAAGCACTCTCAATGCTCAGTTTCTATAACATCTCCAAAAATAACTGAGAAATCAGAACCCAAATGCTGACCTGATGGTACAACAGGCAGACGATGGGCCAGCTCCCTTTTCACAGCTCTTTGTGTTTTACAGTGCTGACAACACTAGGGCTTGTTTTCATCGGTATACTATTCAGATATGACTCAGAACACATATGGAGAATACATATGCATACTACCAAGATTCAATTTTTAAAGTCACTTTTCTGTTCATAACCACACTGAAAAAAAAAACCAAAATACAAAAACCAAACAAAAACCCCAAACAAAAGCAGCAACCACCATACAATAAAAATGTGCTAAACTGACAAAAACTGTCACTAATAGATGTCCAAATAATTATCTGGTCATGTCCTGCCCTCTAACTTCAGTAAGGATGCAAAAGGGGAAAGGTGCTTGATGTGTAACTACGGAAAATGTCCATTTGGGGAAAATTCTTAGATTAACAAACCTGAACACTGAACATTATCTATTTTACAAAATGAAAAACTAAGTTTATAGCAGCCGAACACATGACCAAAATATATTGGTTACTACTCAAAAGAAGGAAAAAAGAAGTAAGATTTCAGTTTGCTATGAAGACTTTTGCATCACACTACACCTGCAAAATAAGAAGTCCCTATAGAAAGGAGAATAGGCTCTTGTGAAGTCCACATCTGAAGCTATATGCATAATATGGCCATTTGCTGGGCAATCTGTAATCCATACTAGAAAGTAACAGTAGATGGCCTACTTTTCACAAAAAGTGAGAGCTAGAGAAAACCACATTATGCCATAGGGAGGGGAAGCACAGGCATAGCCTTCATTATTAATTGGCATACACAGAAAGAGCAAGCAGAAACAAGACTAGCGAAAGAAAGAAGGGAATTCTCCCCGGAAACATATGGGAAGCACAAAACAGAAGTAATAAAACATTAAAGCATAGGGATACAAACACCAGCATGTCCAGAAAGTGGAATCATTAGCGACGAACGTAATGAAAGCACTGGAAGTGTGAATGCAAAAGTTAATGGCTTCTTTTACACGTGTGAGAGAGTGCACTGCAAAAGACCAGGGTATCTAAATAAGAAATGTATGAAAGAGTCTTCCAAGTATCATTTTCTATATAACTCACCAGCCTTCACTAAAGGGAGAAGTAAAGGAAAGCACAGAAAATTCCACTTTGACACCTGTCTTTTGAAGCTGTTTTCATTTTCACAATTTATCTTTGTAGTTCCTGCACAGCAGAGCTTGCAAAGCTGAGCACTGTCAGAAAGTCACTCTGGCCACAGGCCTGGTTTCCTACTTATGTCACCAGTTCACTGGACCAATTCCTTTTCATTATTAGCCACCAAGGCTAATTTTCAGGCTAACCTTGCCAAATAAGCCCAACAAGGCTCAAATCCCTAAAGAAAACTAAGCACCCAGCCACTGCTGAGGATCTCTCTGCTCAGGACCCTGAGCATAAGCCTTTTCAATACTTTTGACTATCCTTCTCCTATCTAGTTGAGCTCTCAAACCACGAGTTTCTGAATGTTGTCAACTGATGTTTACAGGTACCTCTGTAAATACTTTTATAGGTCTCCAAAGCACTTCCAACCCCGGAAAACCAGTGCATGTAAATGAATGCAGATGCAACGTTACATGCAATTTAAGAGTTATTGCTAAAAAACTTCAGGTGACCATGTTTTCAAACAGGGTTTACGAAGTTTGTTGGGCACAAATGCTCAGTAACAACATAGTGACTGCTTTAGAGTTGTCTAAGTGATAGCAGTCACTATTTAACCATTTAGTATTGCTTCTACTTAGGATTCAGCAAACTTCTTTCAAAACTGATGGTGCGATGTAATAGGAGCTTAATTGAATTAAATGGCAGCACCTATGGGCACAAGGAAGAGATGAAGGAGCACAGCCTTATTTGTGTACAGGGTACACATAATTTGACTAGCTCTTGAACAGCAGTGGGTAACAAGGGGTGCAAGGTATAAAAATTGAGGTGATTAATTCTCTGTTGGCCTGAAAAAACCTACTTTTCTTGCCAATCTTTTGGCACCTCCTACTGACTAATACAGAAAGGTGTGAGTGTGTAGTGAGAAATGAAAAGCTTTACCATCTAGCCTACCTTAGAATACCACAGTGATAAGGCAAGCATGAAGGAAAATGAAAAAGAAGGGATGGATTGATTCCTCTTCATAATATTCAGTTAGTCCAACACTGGGAGGATGTTTGAGAGCAGGAAGGTTATAAGCATATAAAATACTGAATTTTAGTAAGATGATAATGGACTATATGGAAAATAGGGATTTGTGTGTGAAGTGTAAGTTGTCCATGACAAATCTACAAGACGAGATTAATAACAGGTTAACCTATAACAGGAAACATGTAAGAAAAGACTGCAACCAGTGAGTTAGGACTACCGGAGACACATCTCCTTTACATATCTTCCAGTACAAAGAGAAAATAACTTTACAGACAATGGGCTTGACAAGACAGGAGCCTACCCACCCTTTCATTTAAACTGGTGTAAATCAAATGTATTTCCTTCCAATGTGCCAAGTCAATAGAACATGAGGGGAGAAAAACTGCTGCAAGGGGAAACCAGGCCTCCCTAGTGGTATGACCACCAAAAGAGGGTAAACATATGCAGTTGGTGTCTATGGGATGTTGCTGTGTTCTGCATTGCGCCAGTAAGTGGCTAAACTCATTTACACGTCTTTGCCCTCAACTACAATACTATGGTATATAGATTAAGCTCTGCTTTCAGGTACAGCCAGGTATATCTATAGTACCTCCAGAAGCATCACTGGAGTCACTCTGCATTTACAAGAGCAAAAATGGGAGAGAAGCAGCAGCCTGAATTCTCTGTTAAACCAGTGCAAAGGTGCACCTCCCTCAGAGGACACTTTTAAAAGCAGCTACAGAACAAAAGCCTCTCTGCTTGCCAGCCGGGCATACATTATAGTCACCACACCCTTCTAGGTAAACATGTACATAGAGCAAATCACTTCTTTTGTGAATAGGGTTTACTTTATCATTTTGAAAGGCATATTGCTATTTCTTGACATATTAGTATGCTTAAATGAATCACTTAAGAAAATAAACTTATTTGCCTATGTTTACATTTATTTGTCCTCTCCTCTGTTATTAATCAAATTTGTCTAATATTTTTATCACATTGTGTTTTAAATAAATAAATAAACACCACACTTGCCTTTGAAATACTAGTTGCTAGCAATAAAATAAAGGCAAGAAATCACATAGTCTTCCATGTGATGAGAGTAGGTGGAAAGGATGTATTGCTCCAGGTATGCTGATAACATGCAATGTCAATACCCCACCATCCTGTGGATTTTCTGTTGCTTTGAATGTCAGTGGCCTGCCACAGATTAAAAAGATGGAGCTGCATATGCAATAAACGCTTCTTATTGTTAGCACTGTGCTTTAAAAAAAGAGAAAAACAAATGAAATCTTCCTGTGTCGTGATGTAGGTTTTTACATTGAAAGGGGCTAGTTTTCACAGCAGGGTGCTGCACTTAGAACACCACCGAGCTCACTACACTTGGGCGGCCGACCCAACTTGTGGTTCTGATGGTGTCCAAGGAACTGGTGCCACTTGCCTCAAGCCTCACATTACACCTACTATACCGTGCTGTTTCAGAACAAATGAAACAACAGCTTTTGTACAACATATGTTCAGTTCCTATAGTACGCTATTTTTGCAGTTGGAAGGCCTCAGGCATTGCTCTCCTTCCAAGCCATACACAAACAAAGAGGGTTTACCACAAAAAAAAAGAGCCTCTGCTGCAGAGTGTAAGGTTTACCTTTGTTTCCTCACTCAATTGCATCAAGCTATATCCCTTCCTTTCATTCCATATTACATAGGTATAACCTAAAGCTTTCTCTCAGCAGCAGCACAGGTCCCTCTTGATTTTTCCTTACCTTTTAAACCAACAGGAGTATCCAAGACTTTGCCATCAAGAAAATCTAGATGCTACACCAGAAAGGAAATGGATCTCTTATTCTTTTAGTAATCCCTTTCATATAAAATTTCAATTGATTGTCTAACCTTATAACTGAATTCTTATTGCTACCTGACTTGGGCTAAGGTCAACTATAAAAATAAATAAACTGAAAGAAATAATGCATTCAACTGTCTGAATCATTGCTGTCTATTCCAGTTCTATACCAGGACATGCTGTGGATTTTCAGTGGGGGGGGGTCTAGTGTAACCACAAGGTAACAGCGGTTTAGTGGGCTCTGCCACTGCATGTGCTGAAACTAGATGTGCAGTGCTGAAGTTCTAGGCCATGCCATCTACACAGCTGGAGTAGGAGCCAGCAGAGCACCTCCTTCTTTCTCTAAGCACATAGATGCATAGCCTAGGGGGGGATCTCCTTTCCAGCTGCTGGAACAGTTCCTTTCAGCTCACTACCCTTTCCTGGCTTTTCAGCTTGGCTGCAAGAAAAAGTGGTTATGATGGTGTGGAGGTAGCCGAATCTCCCTCTGGCCCACAGTTTGACATCTGTTTTGGCCCTATCCAGGTCCACACAATGCCCATTTTCAGTCAGGCAGGTGGTTGCCACTCACACCTACGTGTTTGCTGTTCTTGGAGTCCTGGCACACATGCAAATCTGAGTGGCAACATTCAGCTACCTTTGAGGCAGGTACCCCTCAGGCAGCCAGCAGTGCAGCCACCAGGCTGGCCCTCAAGGCACTACACAGTTCACTGGAACAAAAATATTAATGCACATTGTTGGACATAATTTATATCCATGGGTAGGGGAATCTGGCTAAATATGTGGCTCTGACTTGGTATGTGACACAAGCAGCATTAAGCTCCATTCTCCTGCCTCCCACCCCAGGTTTTTAATCAAGCTTCTTATCTTTTATGAGGAACTTATGTCAGGAAGTCTACATTAAAGGGAAACATACATTTTTATTTTGCTTCAAATGTGTTAACAATATTGATTGAAAATATTTCTGGCCAAAATATCAAAAACCATCTGATTTTCAATGATAAAAATACCACAACTGCATTTGAAACTTTACAGTAACTACAGTCTAAAAGTGAAACTAAAAAAAGTGAAAGTTGCTTGTTGTTTTCCACTGCACAAGCTGAGAGAAATGCAAAAAGTAAACAAAAAAGCACATATTAACATGCATTTATAAAAATGCTTCTTGCATTCAAAGATGCCTTTGGACTGAGAGAAAGAAAGGTGGTTATTTTTAACAGTTGTGATGGAAAAAACAACTTGTGTGTGTGTGTGATCATGTAAGTACTTAGACACTGATTTCACAGTATTCCTTGCAGAATCTGTGACAAACTCAGAAAAAAAGTAGGAACAGCACATAGGTAGAGATTGCTGCTGGAATTTTCCAAAGTCTGAAAAGATTTTATGCAACTACCTCCTATCTATTTGGAAAATCCCAGTGTTCGGGCTTACTGTTCTTACTCTCCCAGCTCAATTTCCTTTGCAATTCCTCTTCTATTTGGTTATGCCTAGTTAGCAATACTCAGACTAATGTTGGCAATACTCAGCTCAGGTCACACCAGCTAAATGGCAGATCACAACAGGAAAACATTAAGGATGAAGACAACATGTCTTGGGCTTGATGTTTAGCTAGGATTCTTGAAACTTTCTTCAGATGCTTTTAACTCCTTTTTGAGGTTTGTGTTTATAGTGGAGGTGCAGGAAATCAAGTAATTCAGTGTGTATTTTCCATTTATATAATTACTTTTATTAAATTACTTATGTAATTTGTGTAAGTAAAAGATTACCAGAACATGCAGTTACACTGTTTACAATTACTCTGTCAGTTGATGCAATTACTATAAATAGGCTTGGAGACATCACTAATTAATGAAGTTGGAAGGGTAATGTAAGAAGAAGTCCGCTCCTGCACATCTAGGGCATATGATCTCGAAGTTCAGATGGAGAAGGGTAATTTCTGTTTCTTTAGGGCTTTGGCGAGGATATATTATAAAGAACTCTCACATCCCAAATTGCCTCAGGCTACAGATGCTCGGGAAAGAAAAGAAAAGAATGGAGTCGTGGTTCATTTTTAGATAAATGTCAAGCATTAAGAATGAAGCAACACCAGTGGAGTATATGCACACACCTTACTGATTCTGATCGGGTTTATATATGCAGAGTTGGGGAAGACTGATCTTTAAACCTGAAGCAGATGTATGATTTCCCTCTTTATTTTGGACACAGTAAAAATATGTTTCATTTACAATTTTAGGTATTATAAACCAAACTGGGTTTTTTTCAGTCTGGGAAGGAAAAAAGGTATTTATGCAGAGTCACTGGAGAAGAAATGTAGTCTTACACAAAACCTTCAGAAGAAAAGTGTGCATATTAACAGTTCTCTTGAGAGCAATAATAGACATTCTTTGCATTTATTCAGCAAATTTACATCCAAATCGGGAAGATGTTGGATTTGTCTCGGTGAACACTGAAATATTTGCAAAAATCAACATGGGAAAATGTTTCCCGCAGAAGCAGGAAGAGACAACAGGCAGTTTTGTTGGTACCTCCGTGGGAAACTGTAGGTACCATGACCACGCCATTTCGGTGAAATGTTCATTTTCAGTCACAGAATAAGTAGTACCTGCCTTTGACAGCAGATCCAGTGAGTCCTGTCATAGCCTCCTAGCTACCTTGACCACAGGCCGAGTTCCAGGCCTCCCAGGTACGTAGGCAGTACTCAGCAGGGGAGTGGCACTCTGAAGTGTCCCTCACTTTTAGATGACTTTCTGTAAAGCCTTCAGGATTAAATTATGACAGAGCTGTATAAGTATCATTCCTGTTACCAGTAATGAAAGCAACACTCGACACACACAAAAAATTATAACCTTGTAGATTAATACCAACTTTGATTTTGCAACAGTAACACCCCTAACACCCAGCTACAGTGTGGACCCTCAGATTTCTTCCTGTATTTTCTCTGGCCTTCTGATTTCCTTAATTCCCCAAATACATCTCTACCAGAAAAAAAAAAAAAAAATCAAAACTGATGGATCTAAGTAGCCTTGTTCTCTACTTCATATAAAGTTCATGGGGTGTAGAACAGAGCTGAATTAGTCTTTGGTTTTCCAGCTCTCCCACCGCCTTTTAGCATTAAAGCCTCCCCCCCTCCCTCGCAGAGAAATGCTTTGCAAAGATGTGAAGATGTCACTGTAGAAAGCATCTCCACCTTGCCACTAATGCCGGTACCCTAGTGCAGCAGATCCATTTTACAGGTGGGCAAACGGAGGCCAGGGGGGACGGCAGCTACTGTCAGAGGGGGAGCCTGGGTAGGGCAAAGCAGGAATGTCGCACATCCTCCAGCTAATCTGGGACAAGGGGTGATCCCAAGAAGTCACCCATCCACAGAGCTCGGGGAGACAGCCGCGGCTGCCTGTCCAACCCCGCGCTGCCTTCACCGGTGAGTCCCGTAAGATGGGAGTCTGCCGGGCAGAGGAGACCCGTCGGGGCGGGGGCTGCCCGCGGGCTGCGCTGTGCATCACGCACGGTTCCCGGTCCCGCGGGGCGCTCAGCCTCGGGAGGACAGAGCGGGCCCTCGGCCCGGCCCGGCCCTCCGGGAGCGGCGCCGCGGGCTCGGGAGCGGCCCCGCCCCGCCCCGGCCCGGCCCGCCCCGCCGCCCGCCTCCG
>JAVSBS010007820.1:46067-117290 GCA_033124195.1 Coracias cyanogaster | reverse complement strand
AGAGAGATGCTAGGAGAAAGGTTGGACTTGATGACCCTGGAGGTCCTTTCCAACCATAATGATTCTGTGATTCTGTATTCTGTAGCCCATTTATTTCTTGCAAAATTTGCACATGTAAACATTTTCTTGATAATCCTGTTGGTGAGAGAGAGACACTCTGTTATTATTAAACATTTGAATTATTCCTCTGTCATTTCGTTCTATGACTTTCTTCTCAAATCTATCACACGGTTATTGAAAAAGGAAGTGGCATCAGGTCTGACTGTTAATTAATGGTCTAGTTGGAGGTATTAGCTTCTGTAGTTAAAAATGTATACACCATTCTTATAAGTAGTAATGAAAGTCATTAATTTACTACTTTGTTCCATTTGTATCACCAAAGATTTTCTACCAACTGTTTGATTTTTAACAGCTCTCTGACAATATATTCAGCAGAAAGCATCTATAAGTATTACCATAACTTGGATTAGAAATATTCTTTAAAACAGATCATACAATGATTTGAACAGTTACTGTTTTGACACACATCTTGGAGATAGTATATAACAGATACACACTGTGTTTACAAATAATAGTGTGATTTCAGACCATGAAGACTTTCTGCTGATGACTTAACTTTGGATATGATAATGAAAACCCCACACCATCTGGTCAGTACTGTGGTCATTGCAGCTTCTGAAGCTCAAACTCATCAAGCCACAAGAAGAGGGTGCAGTCCTTTCCCCTAGGAATTTCCCTGAGCAAAAGGAACCCTGAAGCGTAAAAAGGAAATTAAGAAGTAGACTTTATTCTCTTATTCATGAAACACTTAACATCTGCCTGTCTACAAAGTTTAGAAATAATAGAGGATTACTTACCTTTCATGAGTTATCTATTTTCCTACTACTAAATAGTTCTGGGTTACCAGGAAGATTAAACAAAAGAAAGACATCTTTTATTTATAAAATATTTTCAACATATGATCTGGTAAAGCATAAAGATTATCTGCACTGCCTAAAGCTGCCTTCAGGTCTTTATCTTTTAGACATAGTTATGTCCAAATGTATAGTGACTCAAAGTTCTCAGGTTTCTGCATTTTAGCATGTTGTATTTTCCCTATATCACTTTGCTGGCATAATCTTTTTTTAACAAAGGGTCCTAGTTTTCCTTTATGGAAAAGTATATTCTTAGTCATTGTGAGAACATATGATAACATCTATGTGGGAACATAACTGTGTGTTCCAGTAGCAGAAGGCATGGCGTAGGTACACAACATTTGTTATATATTAAGAATCACAATCTTATGTGACTGTCAAGATCTTGATATATTATTCTAAAATGCATGTTACTGACAGAGCTGCCTTCTAAGTCCACCGATGATGTAATGTTTGAATCTTTTATTCATAACATTAATAATTTTATATGAATTGGTTTACTTCATAGGAGGAGACTATTGTAAGGAATGCAAACTTCTTGACACTGAGAGAGCTTTAGCAGATTAGTAATTAATAAGCTTGATGCTACATCCCAGTGGCAAAATTCCTGTTAATTTCGGTGAGAACATGATCAGGCTCAAAGTCATCTGAAATTTCTGTGAATGTAAAAGCTATTTCTTTTTTTTTCAGCTACTTTTGGACACTAATAAGGTTGATTTTAATGGAACTTACTACATCCTTACTGAAAGCAGAATTTGACCTCAGCTGAAAAGATTGCTCCCTTCATTCACTTTGTTTTGAAAAACAGCTACATTTTCATAATAGTGTCCGGGTATGCGCACAAATCTCATTACTCAACAATAGGATTTGTCTACATACCTCCTGCTCGGTCTTTTGGAAACACACATGTCCCTCAGCATGGGTTATTTTTTTTTCTCCTTGTTTCCATTTACATCTGTCCACATAAGTACAATAGATTATATTCTATGTAACGGTTTTAGTCAAGCAAATGCAGCTAAGTATATAATCAAGGAGGAGGCGGAGATATTCTTAAAGGACAAAATCAACTTTGGAAGCTAAACTCTCACTTTTGTTACAATGATTGAGACATTTCAGAGAGGCATTTCATATGCCGGAGAGGTGAAGCAGAATGTCATGGAAGAGCTCAAATATAGCAGCAAAATGCTAAAGCAATGCTTAATTATAGTCTACAGTCCAGATATCCTCTGATTGGATTAATCTGCAATAGTAAAGTTGCCTTATGTAAACTTTAGATACCAACATTTTAAATTGGGGATATGAATGACAGTTTAGGCTGATGCCTAATTTCTTCTGAACTGGCCCTGCTTTGCTTTTCTTCCAAAACAGTAAAGAATTGAAAATCATTTTAATCTTCACTGCCTTACTTGCAATGACTACTTCTACAGCTGTTCTAACTAAACATTTTATAGAAGCTGAGTTAAGATTTTTATTCAGACTCTAGAACAGTAAGTTTTGGAAAAGCCCTCATGTAATGTTTTGGAGGAAAAACAAAAAAACAGCCAAACAAAAAACCCCAAAACAACTCCCACACCTTCCCCAAACAGTTAGAAATAAGCCACAAGAAGTCATAGCAAGTCAAGAATAGAGAAATGAATTAACTGAAAAACAAAATATGTCCAGATCATTCCTGTGCTCTGTGAAAGGCTCATGACTTGTAACACGCATGAACAACAGCTAGAAATCTGGGCTGTCAATACAAGTATGTTTGCTTTATTTCCCTATTTCTGTATCACACCACTCGTCTCTCCTCTTATGTTTCTTTCTTTCTCTGTATAAAAATAGTTTAATTCACATACAGAAATATTTCCCAGTGACAAGTCATACTTAATTTACCTTCTGAAAAGTTAAGGTTCATCTATCTCACTTGTTGATAAGTACAAATAAGATATGAGGTCATTATTTGGATATGAGGTTTGGCTCTGTGTGTGCATCTAATGCACTTGATGCAGAAGGCTAAATTTTCACTTGTTTTCCTGAATATAGGCAAGTGTCCTATGTAATGTTGTTATGCAGTTTAGCCATGGCAACAAACACAAAAGCCAATGTGTTGCTATTTCTACTTTCCCTTCCAGACAGTTTGCCTAGTAAAGAAAACATGCTAGATATAGCACTGTCAAAGTAAGTGCAGTATTTCCTGTGAGAGATGTCAAACATTTCATCTTTCAAAAGCTTATATTGTGCAAAAATGCTAAGCAAGAAGGTAGAGAGGTTGTAGTAAAGCTGTACACATCCATTTGATGGTCAGGTAAGGAAGTTAAAAAGTAAAATTTACAGTTGAAATTGTAGAAGGAGAAGTCAGGTTTTTAGTTATATGCTTATTGAATATAAAAAAAACCATGATACATTTTGTTCTTTGCCAACATAATGATACTTAATTTTTTATATAACCAAACAAAAGGTAAGGGGTTAACATCTTCAATACTTAAAACAGTTTTATAATATACGATGCATCTTTGCTTCACAAAAGGTTTTATCCCTCTTCTCCAATGACAGCTTACAGTCAACATCGTACTGAGCTTAAATAAATCTACATAGAACTTGTGGAACAATATCCCAGTCTGTTGCAAAGATACAAAAATAATTTTCTTGTGGCTTAGGTGAGGAGTGTGAGGAAAAACAAATAGTTTATTCAGCATATTCTTCCACAACTTTCCACAGGAAGGCATGCAAAGGTAATTTTCAATTGAAAATAAAAGTTTAGCTTCCTGCCTCTTGCTTGCTTTAAATGGGACAGTTCTGGTTTCACTAGGACAGAATCATTGGCCTGCCATGGTCTTCAGGCCATTAGCAGTTTGGAGTCAGCCATGGCAGCTGACCTGAGTTGGCTCACAGGTGTCTCCCATACCATAAATGTTATACTCAGTATAAAGGGGAAAGTTCGCTGAGGGTGAGGGATTTTCCTGCTTGGGGTTTCTTGCCCTTCTTCCTGTGTCTAAGGACAGGCTTGCTGTTTGTTGGGACCACTGTACATTCAGCAGGCTGAGTATGGATTTGTTTACTTTATACTGGCATTGGTATCAATTTTTCTGTTTCATTAAATCCACTTTTGTTTCAACCTGTGAGTCTCTTCTTTTTTCCTGGTCCCCGTTCTGGGGAGGGATCACTGGGTGATAGAGAAAGTGCCGTAGTTTAGCAGCAGATGCAGGGTAAGTGACAGGCTAGACAGTTTATTTGGTATCCAACATTTATCTGGGTCTGACTTAAATAACTCACCTGGGAGAATAACGGACTTTAAATTTGAGAGTCTTCAAGGGCTGAAGTTTTAATGGATGTGACTGACTTATTACAAGTATTCATCATGTTGGTGATGGGGGTAGGATGGTTGCTGGGTGTGATTTTCTGGTACTTGTTTCTAGAATTGGTTTTGAAGCTGTGGGTAGCTTTACCATTGTGATTCAGTTTGTGTTGTTTACCACTTCTGGGTGTGGGGTTAGAGATTGTTCTGCTACTTTCCTTGCCATATTATAAATTCTTCTGTAATTACAAGGATATTTTATTTCTATGGAATAATAGTGGACAAAGAGAATTTAGCATACCCTTAGGATGCTTCCACCACCTTGATGATATTCTTAGGCCTTTTTGAATGACTTTCACCCCTTGGTCTTGCTTATAGCAAAATATTGGTATTGAGGTGGATATGATGTAGCTGCTACAACCCTTGAAATGGGCACTAAAGCTATGTCAGTCCCCCCAAGAAACACTGCAGCTACTCAGCTTCTGATGGTGGATGATGTGTCTGACCTAGGGAGTCAATCAGTCTAAGTATTAGTTGCCCCTGTAAAGAAGAAGAAATAAAGAAAAAGAACAGGTCCTGCAGGGACATCACAAGCAGAAAAATTGGAGGTGACCACTCAATTTCTATCCCTAAGTGAGTTGTGAGGTACACATAAAGATTACAGTAGCCATGAAGATGAGCAACTTGTTATTTGACTGCTGCAATGTTGGGATAATTGAGCTGGTAGTCTGGACTTAAAGGGTAGAGAAGCCAAGGATTTGGCTAGAGAAATTAGTATTGATGGCTGTCTTGCAGAAGAGACACATCCTCTTTCTGTGCAGGTGGCTACTGTTGAGTGGGATGATGAACAGGTATCCTTTTAGAGATGATGTCATATACCACCTGGGCAAGTGGACAACTATTGAGAGAGGTGTTAAGATCCTGAGGGAACTAGCTGTGTGGAAACAGATTTTTGCTGACCTTGAAGACCCGTGGATGCCATTGGATCCAGATGAACTCTGAGTTATCCAGAGCAGTGTGAGTAGGTACTGAGCATACCACAATTATGTGCCAACACATTAGCATTTTTTAGCTGGACAGATGAGGCACCAACAATGGGTAACATGGGTACCTGACTGCAGTAATATGCAGATAATCTCTCCCTCCCCACAAACTGTCAAAAATTCATCTGACAAATACATCGAACTGCTCAGTAAGATGCACAAAATTTTGCCCTGGATGAAGGATAAGCTCCACTCGCCAGGTGGACTGATAAGTGTCTCACCTGTAAGGAGAAAATGTTCTCCACTAAGGCCTGCTTGAGAGAGAGGGTGCATACCACAAGTTACTTTGTGGTTTTTTCTGTGTAAAAATGGGGAAGACAGGAGGAAATGAGATGGAAAACCCACCTCAGTCTTACAAGTATGTGTACATGAACTGCAAGGTAAAATGATCACAAAATGATCACTTTTCCTTCCAGGAAAAGTGCTGATCTGGTTTCAAGCAGGCAGCCCCCAAGATGACATAGATGAGCTTTGGATCCTCATTTATGAGACATTTATGGTGGCAATGAAGGTATAGTCCCTGTGAGTCCCCTAGAGTCCCTATGCTCAGACCCATATGTTGATCGGCCCTTAGCTCAAAATTAGAGGGGCCCTGCCTCCAGCCCGGGGAGAGAAAGGCAACAAGTTACTGGCCTGGTACATCACAACAACAGAAGTATAAGGCTTTAGTGGGCACCAGTGCAAAAGGAACCCTGATGTCATCAATCTATAGAGGGACAAGGATCCGTCTGTATTTCTGGAGTGCTGGGGAGGATCTCAGGAACTGACTGTAGTAGAAGCTGAAGTGAGTCTGACAGGATATGAGTGGCAAATGCACTGTATTGTGATGGTGTTCCAATGATGGAAAAGGAAAATAGAATTTTGGTCATACTTTCATGCCTTTTTTCTTATTTTATCAAACTGTAGAGTCTTGGTTTTATTTAGCTTTTTCTTTATTAATCCCAGAACTTCAAAATGTGATTGATCTCCAGTTGCCAAAGTGGACACCAATGAGCAATCATTTTAAGGACTATAATTCAAGTATATTCATGAGTGATGTAAATGGAAATTTTTGGAGAGGAAGGAAAGATATGTGCTGTTTCTTAGAGTCTAGGTAAAAAAAACTGACCACGCTTTTTGGGTGTGCTATGCTCTTCATTTATATAGCCACATGTAATGAAATCTATACTAACCTCCATCCCCCAACCTGCTCCATTAAATGAGAGTAAAACTTTCAAACTGAATAAGGGAAATGATAGAATCTGCCCTCTGGTCTGAAAGTTGAAGACACAACCCTTGTTGTAAAACTTGCACATAACTCGTCCCTGGGTGTCTTTCCAATCCACCTAAGTGTGACACAGGCTTGTCTTTTTTCCTCCCACCCACCAGTTCATATTTACAAGTGATACTCTGTATTGTGGGATAGTGTGTACTGCAGGGAGCCTTGATAAATCCTGACCTTATTAAAATATGTTGAGGATATGGCATCACAAAATTGCTAGTTGCCTTGAAATTACTTGCTTGTTCCTCCAGAATTACTTACCTCCAAAGAATAGATCTATTTTAGTTTATTTAAGAGCAGGAAGGACTTAAAATTTTGCTCACTGCTTTAAGTTAACCTCTTTGATATAATGGAAATCAGAATGCATTTTTTTTTACTCTTTCATGAATTTTGAGGCTTCATGCAGAGTTAGAATAATAAAATGGTTTGAGTTGGAAGGGACCTTTCAAGGTCATCTGGTCCAATCCCCTTGCAGTAAGCAAGGGCATCTTTAAGTAGATTGGGTTGGACAGGGATCTGAGAAGCCTGACCTTGAATGTTTCTAGGGATGGGGAAAATCTATCACATCACTGGGAAACAACCTATTACAGTGTTTCACCACCCTCAGTGTAAAAAAAAAAAACAAAACAAAACATTTCTTCTATTGCAGCAGGCCCTGTTAAAAAGATGGTCCCCTTTAAGAACTGAAAGGCTGTAATAAGGTATCCCAGGGGCCTTCTCTTAATCAGGCTAAATAACATCAACTCTCTCAGCCTTTCCACATAGAAGAGGTGTTCCAGTCCTATAATAATTTTTGTGGCCCTCCTCTGGACCTGCCTTCTTGTGCTGAGGGCTCCAGAGCTCAACAGAGGACTCCAGGTAGGGTCTCATGAGAGCAGAGTAGCGGGGCAGAAGCACCTCCCTTGATCTGCTGGCCATACATCTTCTGATGCAGCACAGGATATGGTTGGCCTTCCGAGCTGCAAGTGCACACTGCTGTCTCATGGCTCCAACTTTTCATCCAACAAGACCATCAAGTCCTCCTCTGCAGGGCTGCTCTCTATCACATCATCCCCCAGCCTAAACTGATATTGAGATTTCCCTGACCTAGGTGCAGGACCTTGCACTTGGCCTTGTTGAACCTCATGAGGTTCACATGGGCCCACTTCTCAAGCTTGTCCAAGTCCCTCTGAATGGCATCCTGTCTCTCTGGCATGTCAACTGCACCATGCAACTTGATATCATCTGCAAACTTGCTGTGAGTGCACTCAACCCCGTTTTCTATGTCATTGGTGAAGATATTAAACTGCAGTGGTCCAAGTATGGATCCCTGAGGAATATCACTTGTCACTGATCTCAATCTAGACATTGAGACATTGACCATGACTCTAGATGTGAACATCCAGTCAATGCCATATCTACCAAACAGTCCACCCATCAAATCCATATATGTCCAATTTAGAGAGAAGGATGTTGTGGGGCACTGAGTCAAAGGCCTTACCAAAGTCCAGGTAGAAAACATCCATAGCCCTTCACTCCATCACAGGAGTCCACCAGGTTTGTCAGGCAGGGTTTGCACTTGGTGAGGCCATGCTGGATGTCTCAAACTATCTCCATGTCTTCCATGTGCCTTAGCATGTTTCCTAGAAGGATCTGTTTTATGATCTTCCCAGTCACGGAGGTGAGGCTGACAGGTTGGTAGTTGCCAGGGTCCTCTTTTCTAGTCTTTTTAAAAATGAGTACAATGTTTCCCTTTTTCCAGTCACCAGAGACTTCACTTGACTGCCATGACTTTTCAAATATCGTGGAGAAGTGGCTTGGCAAATACATCAGCCAATTCCCTCTGGAATGCATCTGTTTTGCCAATAGATGGGGTAAACAAAACAGACACAGGCAACAACAAAAGGCATGAACTTATTTTACTGTCTTGTTCAAGGTGATACAGAAGTAAAATAACATAGTAGTCAAAAGAAGCTTATTTTTCAAGCAGTAAAGGCAATAAGCAAGGTAATGCACCTAATCATTACTACACAGAGTTAACTATAGTGATTAAGAAAGATATGTCACCAATCACCCTATTTACCATCATCCAGATCACCGATTTCAGCAAGAATCTGGAGAACCTGTCTCAGCAATTGGGAAATCTGATGCAGTGCCTCCACTTGTAGGTGAAGTCTCTAAAGGATTCCTGCAAGAGGGTCTAGCTTTATAGTTCTCGATTACCAAATTTAGCAAGTCAAGATGGCTTGCCTTTCTTTTTTGCACAGAAACATCTGGTATTTTCCTCCTGTTGAGTGCAACCAACAACCTGGCCAGGGCTGAAGGGTAGAATGAAAGGGAGTATAGTATCCTATGAAACATCTGGAGTTATCCTTTAATTAAGTCCCCTGGGGGAACACAAGGGAGTATTTTTGTGTGAGAATGTCTGCTGCTATCCTTCCGTAGGATCCCATCAACCTTGATAATGCTCACAAAATATAACATTACAGGGTTCATCTAGAAGTCAACCTTCAGCTTGGGCCTAATATCTAGTCCCATAGACTCATGTATGTGTTCCTCAGGTGCCCATGAACCTGATCTTCTCTTACAGTGGGAGGGACTTTGGCCCAGTGTGAAGGGGGTTGCCAGTAAAGATTGAGGCAAAAAAGCTGTTAATTTTCTCAATCTTATTATTGACCATGGCCCAGTTTCAAAAATGTGCTGGAAAAAACTTCTGGCGAAGAGTTGTGCTTTTCATGAAGTTTTGAATGTACCTTAGAAAGATGCAGTACTCCTCTGAGTCTTTTCACCTCACTTAATGGTCAAAAATTAGAGCATTTCTTAATGAATTAGTCATCCAAGGTTTCCTTTAAAATCAAGAACGAAAAACATGCATCTCCAGTGAGCAACTCATCTCACTGTAAGATAGATCCCTAGGACAAATGATACGAATTTTCTCCTTAGAGATGCCTGTATATCTCTGTTGGTAATGAAGGGAACTGAGTAGATTTAAATTTAATGTTCAATCTGAAATAATTTTTATTTAGACTTCTATAAGTAGGAAGGTGAATAAACCCACTTTTTACTCTTTTTCCTATAGAATAGGGATTTGGTCCACTTGGATGTATGCTGAAGCACCAGAGTTAGAGTCACAGAGGGGCAGGGGTTGGAAGGGACCCCTGAAGATCATATACTCCAACCCCACTGCTGGAGCGGGGTCCTAGACTAGATCACACAGGAACATGCCTAGACAGGTTTTAAATGTCTCCAGAGACAGAGACTCCACAACCTCTCTGGGCAGAATGTTCCAGTGCTCTGTTACCCTCAGAGTAAAATGTTTCCTTACGTTTAGGCTGAACCTCCTGTTTAGCAGTTTGTGGCCATTGCCTGTTGTCCTGTCACTGGACATCGCTGAGAAGAGTCTGACCCCATCTTCCTAACACCTGCCTTTTAGATACTTACAAGTATTGATCAGGTCCTCCCTCAGCCTCTTCTTCTCCAAGCTAAGCAGACCCAGCTCCCTCAACCTTTCAGTTCCTGAAGTAGCAAACCGGCCTTATGTGTGGCTGCCCACTTCTCTTAGGATGGAGACTTGGAAAGTCAGGCAGACTATTGTCAGCTTCAAATGGAAGAGGGTGTTTTAGCAGTAGCTCCTGCTGGAATAGAAAAGTCTTCTTTTCTTAGACTTGGTCTTCATTCCTAGTCCTTTTCTGGGAGCAACACTAACTCTCCAAAGCTTTTGAGTTGCTTTTCCTTCTTTATTGTATTCCTTTTCCTTTTTCTTTTCAGTTTTTCCTATTACTGTGAAAAATCTAGACTTAACTAAACATTCTCCCAAATAGAAAATTACTGTGAAATATAAGTAAAATATTTCAGATTTTCTCCTGCGTCAGATTGTGTGTTTTATTCGTGAGAAGGAATGGGTAACGTCATAGAGAGAACCACAAATTCTCAACTTTGTACCTGCCTGGATCCTAATTCACTGCACTACAGTGTGGAAAATTCTTTCTTTCACAAACAGAATAGATGCCAGTGGAAAATTGCCAAAAGACAGATTCATACTTTGTAACTTGTAGTAAGTTTATAACTATATTCTATTGCTGAGGCAGTATAAATGAAATGGATATAGATCTGAAAATCTGGCTTCACTGTACTTCTTTTTATGAAGTAATGTGACACTTTAGTTTTCTTTCTTTCTTCCTTCTCTCCGTTCTATATTTTTTCTTCTATTTATTCTAATTCTTTAGCCATTTTCCACATCCCCTGTCTCTGTGCTGTTTTCTCAAGCCTCGCTATCTCAGCAGTTCCTCCCTCATGTGACTATTTTCTTTTGCTACTTTCCATCTTTACCCTTACTCAAGGTTCTCTGTCTGACTATATTTCTTATTTTTCCCCATTCTCTGATGATTCATAGTGGTCTTCATCCTTTTTGGCTGAGTGATGTTGTTTCCAACTATTCTTTACAAATAAAGGTATTTTTACCTCAGTTTCTTTTTTTTCTTTTTCTCCTCTCTTCTAATTATTGGTAGTAACTCTGACTTACTCAATTGAAAAAGAGAAACTACAGTAACAAAAACTCCCCAAGCCTTTCCCTAAACCTCTGTCTCTACAGAAAGTAGAATACAGTGAAGTAGGGCAAAAAGATAAAAGAGATGTAACTGACCATTGAATATCTTATTACACACTTTTACTTGCATCTGAAAATGTTTCAATACAATTAACTTTTTCTTATACAAATCTAATTTAGAGTTTCTTTTTTTACATTAGACTTTTTTACATTATGTGCAAGAAGTTTTAAAAGAGGAGGATATTGCTAAGAGGAAGGAAATGACTAGCCAGATAGATCAAACAGAAAAGTCTCATTTGAGACAACTGGTCCTTTTGACTAAAGGTGACTTTAAAGTTACCCATGCTCCCAGACCACAAGAATTTAATTAATTTAAACTTTCCTTGATACTTATAAAAATTTTCAGTTTATATACTCTCAAAAAAATTCAAAAAGCAAGTTCAGCAACCTGTAATGGCATAACATACATTCAGCCTTATTAAAGCCTGTAGCTCTTATGGCACAGATTTGGGATCCTTTACCTTCCAGAAAGGTTTCCCTGTAAAATAACTGAAATTCTCCAAAAGCCAGACATTACTGTTTGCTACCTCAGCACCTTGCTATTGAAAAATAACATACAAATAAGGCTATACAATACAAATAATGATTGTAAAAAAATCACACTGTAGGTAAATGAATTTCAGAATTTAAATAAATTAAAATCTACATTTCCACTGATAGAAAACACAATTTCTTTCTCTTTGGTAATTCCTGCTTTGTACCACAGAAACCCTCAACAATCTTTACCTCTCATGCTAGTTTAAATTTCTGCTTCAACACTAAGAAAACTCTGCTTGCACTATGGGACCCAGCTTTATAATCCTGTAGGTAGAAATGTGGTCAATCATATCTGTATGATGCTTGTAAGATTTAAGTAAACTCTTCATCAACCAGATGAGGTACTGATAAACCCAGTCTGCCCATTTTTGTCAGTAACCATACTTAAGAAATTTTTTCATTGCCTTAGATTTTTTTCAACACTCACTTACTATCATAAACTAATTCAAGTTCATCCTAACAGCCTTTGACCTAATAACTTTCTCCACAGTTAAAAAAACTCAGCAACAACAAAATATAAACAGAAGTATTATTTCTTTTCTGTCAACCACTTCCTTACCTAACATTGTCTTTAGCAGTTGAAATTGAAAGCTTCTAAGAAAATGAAAATATTAAGTTTAGCTATCCATATACTTATTGACTTGTTTTTAAAAGTTTCACTAGTTATCACAATTTTGACTTGTTGTAACACCACATTACACTATCCTATAGTCTGGTGATTAACAGTGTTGAAAAGGATAGTCAGGCTCAGGAGGGCGAGAAGGTCATACCACCATTGATACCTTGAAGCTTTTTGCATATGAGACAATATACTAGTCTATACATTTGTCTGCACTGTCTTCACATGATAAACAGAGTGCTCTATAAATGCAGCACACAGACACTTCCTGTAGCATCCATTTGGACATGGTTTTGACACTAAAACCCTAAAACTCCCTCCTTGTCCTTTGCAAGGACAGATTTTGATACAAAGAAAGCCTTTTGAAAGATTGTCAGAAGCTTCTGCTTGACACAAAACCTGGAGGCTATCTGTGGAAATAGAACAAAAGAAAAAGAAGGAGATAGGAAAAAAAAAGAAAAAGAAAAAAGAAATTTTTGCCAAACAGATGGGATTGGCAGTTATCCTAAAAAAGCTGGGTTATAGCTCTGCTCAGTGCTAAGGATTTAAAAATAATTGCCTAAGGCCTCAACTAAGACTGTGTTTATCTGCTTTTAAAAAATAAAAGGGGGGGAGGGGGGATTTAATTTTTTTTTTCCCCATTTAGATATACAAAAAATATGTGCAAAAATAAGGAAAAAAGGTAGAGTCAAAAAATATTTCTAAGTGTTTCTTAATATTCTCCTATGACAGATTCTTCTTTTGGAATAATTGCAGTATGAGACATAAAGCCTAAAGTCCTTATATGGAGACTTAGAATCCTACAAAGGAGTCTGTGAAGAAAGAATTCCTGTATTCCTATGAAGGCAGATAGCTCCCAAAAAAATTATTTTAAGAATCAGCAATTTAGTTTCATATCAAGACTTTTAAACTTAAAATGGAATTGATTTACTGAAGTCCAACTGCAGTCCCTCCTTACTGTCTTGAGTCTGTACATGCTTAGCTCTCTAATAATAATTTCATTTTAGTCAGTGAAATCTTTGGGAAAGAGATCTGTGTACTGATACTTGCACAAAAGGAATTAGCTAATCATTGGTTTAAATATGTAAATGGAATTCCCCTTCTTGGATCCATGCTCTTGTCTCTGTAAAACACAGAGACTCTCTTTGGAGTAGGGTTTAAAAGTCAGATACTGTGCAAGCTAGGGAATAATGCTTTCTAGCCTAATCTTTTTAAAATTCAGTGTCCTCTCAGATTTGAATTTTGTCCAGAATCTATCCCTAGCAATACAAAACATATTACAGACACATTTCCTTTTCTCTCGAATTCTGTGTCCCTCTCTCTCTGTTCAAGGGGTTCACTTTATTTATCTTTTTTTTTTTATTTTTTATTTTGGCAATGGGTGACACAGCTTCCTTAAAAGAAGGGAGGCTTGTGTTGGAACCATATAGAGATTGAGCAATGAACAATGTTGGCTTCCAGTTTCCAAGTTTTGGAAATCATTTTAGCTACTGGATTTGTGGATAAGATGTTGCTGTCTGCTTTTCCAATTTTTTTAAAGGAATAAAAGGGACTAGTGCTCCACTAGCACAGTTCTAGGATGTGCCAGTTAGTAGCAACATATTCCTACAGACCAGAGGCAGTGACATAAGCTCCTCAGAGGACTGGGATTTTAAACCAAAACTAAATTTCAGTGCTTCAGATTGCTGAATGACACAACTTTCCACAAACAGAGCACATATCGTGAACCTTCTGCACTTAGATGTCTTTTTTTTGTCTAAAAATTATATGCAAAGTCAGTAAATCTCTACTAAATGGGTTTACAAATAAATATGATTTAATATAAACACACCTACTTTAAAATTGATATATAATAATTTGTCTTCCACAGAAGTATACTGATACCAATTTAAAGAATTAAACACGTGTGTATGCACATCTAAGCAGCACAGAGATTTTGTTTCTCTCCATGTCCTTTATGCCTCTGACATCTGTTAGGCACTTTTTTTGTGCCTTTTAAGAAGACATTTTAGGCAACTCTTGTAACAGTAAAATACAGATGAAGAATAATGCTACCATACCTCACTGAGTGTTGAAAGGATTATTTTAGATAATGAAAACACAGTATTAAAACAACAGAAAAGCCATTGTTACATGCTAACAAATACCTCTGGTCACAGTTTAGTAAGAATTCTCATACAAATTTTTCGTGATGATCCCAAGATCTCCAGGCACTTTACAAACTGAAGTGGAATTCATTAAAATGAGAAATATATTTGGACACAATTTTGCTTAGGTTCAAATCCAAAGCTCATTAAAGTGAATAATAATAATGTTTCCATTGACTTTCTTGGGCTTTGACTCAAGCTCCATGAATAGAGTTTAATTATAAATGAAAATTTCAGCTCTTTTTATATATACACCCAGTCTGGAAGATCACTGTGTCTACCCCTTTGCTAGCCAGGATCCCAACAGTCTCCAACAGTGCCCTACTTACCCTCTAGATAAAGATGATACATTGCTTCCTGAAATTTGCAGCTGCTGTTGTTGCTCTAGCTCCTAACTTCCTAATTCAGACCTTGTTGAAAATGACTAAGGAAGAGGAAGAGGGGAAAAAAAACAGCTTTGTAAGAGGAAAGAAGTCTCAGTCATATGCCCAGTTGTGGTGTGGCACTCAACTGTACAGTATGGACTGGAAAGTTTAGAAATAGCAATCAAGTAGCATTTATTGTAACAGTATTCAGATATACAATCAATAGACCTATGATTCCAGGAAAACTCATGAAAAGATATGAAGGACCTCTGAAGTTGATTGAAATGTCTAAATATATATATCAAGACTGTCTTACATTAAAATGTGACACACGAAGACAGCTATCCACTTCTGGGTGCTCTGTTTTCTTTTCTAGGCATCCATATTTGTCATACAAGAAATACCACTTTAGTCTCAACTTGTACACACATTTGAGTACTCAGAAAAAACCCCAACCCATCTTGTCTGAGGTCACATAAAACGTGCGTTTTCAAAGCAAATTAAACTCAAGTGTCCTAGCTCTGCACCTTTGTACGCTAACAATTTAGTCAAAATCAAAAGAATTGTGCCCTAAGTATGAGGCAGAAGTGGAAGACCAAAGGACTTGATGTTTCATCAAGAAGTTCTCTATGCTGAGGACTGTCAACATAGACTGCTGTTTTGGGAAAATCTTCTCAAACTCAGTGCAGAAAGACAAGGCTAATTTTGCAATAATACTTTCTTGGGTATTTGAGATGATGATTTTGCTTATCTCTAGTATTGCCTCTGATAATTTATTTTGCTCAGTGATTCCTTCCTCTAGTGAACCTTCCATGTCATTTCTTCTCCAGTTTATATTGGATAGTAAATTATGATAATGTGATGGACAGACAGTCTTTGCCTCCAGAACAACCTTTCTACCCCTTCACTATTAATATGAATGCAGATAGACAGATAAATACTTATTAAACAGAAAAAAGGTGGCCGTACCTGTATGGACACAAAAACTCACCAACGCATTTATATGAAACATATACAAAATAGGAACATCTATCAAAAAATTGCAAAACAGCAAAGCAAAAATAGATTTAAAGATACTGTTTTAAAAAGTTCTCACATGCAGGGCATGCTTCATAAACTGCAGATAGACTTCCTGAATAAAATATGAGGATATGTGCTCCATAACTATCTTGCTTAGTAAAAAAAAATCTGAATAAAATTTATAAATAGGCCATACACTATCTCCAAAGGGATAAACAAAATAGCCAGCAGTGACAGTATTTGCTTTTCATGTGTGCAAATACAAGGCATAACAAATGTCAGCTCCTCATTTGCAAATTGAGATGTAAAGGAAATGTCTGTGACAGTACACGCAACAGTTCATATTTGAAGTTTGGTACAGTGAACTGACAGCCACAGAGGAACTGCAGTCGCCTAATCCTTTCTTTCTGCCTTCCAGCTACTGGCAAGGAGGGTGGAATTTAATAAATATGTGATGAGAAGAGGTTGTGAAAGGCTAGCGTATCTTCTCCTCTGCAAGAACTCATCTTCAGAGATAATTAACTACGTGACAATATACAATGTGCCATTAACGAGAGCATTCAAATCATTTCTGGACTTAAGTACAATTTTAAGCTGCTTATCAGATTTTCATTTCTGAATCCATTCAGCTGTCAGGCTTACATCCTGGCTCTTTATTGAAGCTCACATGGGAACCCAAACCTTCTAATTTTCTAAACAGATTCATTTCAGAATCAATTAGAGCTGGTGGCAGCCTTGTCCCTGTGTGCTAAGGGGATTAGCTGGGCGCTTGCTCAGCTGAAGCTACCTTTGAATGTACATTCAACTCTCTATCGAGAAAGAGTTGTTTTCCGGAGGATACTGAAGCAGTCAAAGTACTGCAATCAACAGATGGCAGATAATCACTGGAATGGTCTCAATTTTATTAGGAAAAGGAAAAGTATAATGATATTTCAGACTGCCTCCTAGGTAAGGATCTTATGCTGCATGAGAAAGAAGGAAAAGAAAAGAAAGAGAAAAAGAAAAAAAAAAAAAGAAAGGGGAAGAAAAAAAAAAAAAGGAAAAAGAAGCAGGGGAACCTTCTGACTGTCTTCCAGTTGCACAGACTGGACACTCTAACTCCTAAGAGCTCTCCTTTTATCCTTTTTACTTCAGTAAGTACTTCAGAACCCAGTTTTTGCATCTGACCTTTGGCCATCTTTGCCGCCCATTATTAACTTCTCTATTACTTGTCTTAGCAATTTCAGCTTGCCATCCCAAAACACATTGCTTTTGTCTTCTTGTAAACACTTCAGAACATAAAGCCATGTGGAACCGTTGTCCACTCTTTTCTGTTTCCAGGCAGTCTGGTCTTTATTCAGTGACTGAAGTTGTTAAGAAGATATTTTGGTAGTTTGCGTACTGGGGCCTTTCTGGATAAAGCAACATTTGTGAATGAGTATTCTGAATTGCAAAATAAGAAAGTTCTGGTTAATCCACTCTCAGAGCTTAAGTCTATAAGGTTTTTGCTTATGAGGAGGTGGCTTATGCTCTTCCACTTCAAAAAACATTGGTTACTAAAGTCTGAATTCAGGTTTCTGAGATTACTTGCAAAATCTGACAACTTCACAAAAAAGCAAGCATCTTAAGAACAATTTACCTGTATCTGAAGTAATTTTAACAGCTTTTACTTGAAAAACATAGAAAACTGGTTTATGGAAGTACAATACCCTTACAATAATGTATTTCAATTCTTTAACTTCAAAGTGAAGGTTATAAACAAGGAAGAAAATCTTCCAGGTCTTAGGAGCTGTATCTATGAACCCCAAGACACAAATCCTGAGGATCAGGACCTCCAAGGGAGGCTAGGAGGTAGGAGATGGCTAGCTATGTCATGGTCACGTCAGGTATGTACTCTGTCACTGGCTATAGTGGCCTTCACAGGCTTTTTTGTTGTTCACTACCTCCTCAAAGAATGCATATCTGCAAGTAGTTTCCAGCCTTCCTAATAGAACATTTCTGCAGGAGTCCTCAACTAATTTTTGCTCAGTGACTGCATCTGAACTGCTTGTAGGTCATTTGGGGGCCCAAAGCCCAGGACACTGATCCAGATCACAGGCATTCAGAGCAAAACTTCAATATATTTTAATCTTTGGAGACATAAATGTTCTCACTAGTTTGAGTTGAGCTCCTTCATGTTGAAAGTGAAACAAGTATTTAAGTTCTTCATTGTACTGTTAATGCACTAACATGGGTAATGTGTTCACATTTTAAAAAAACTTCTAAGTTCTGCAAAATACTTTTCACCTTTACATTCGTCCAGGTTGTATAACATAGGGACAGATCTTAGTGGTCCTGCTATCAATGGGAATAGAACAGTCTCCCAGGGAAAATGCATCCTTCAAGTTGGGTTTAGAAAATGATAAATTATTCACTCCAGTAATGTACTTTCCATTTAAAGATTATTACAATTCTACTGCTAATTATCTAAGTCCTAACATTTTTTTACTCTCCTGGAAGTATTCTTAGAGTTCCACATACCTCACATGAACAATGTTGAGATCACTACATTCAGGTGAAGTATTTTTTTTCTAAATCAAGAAGAAAATACTACAAGGTCTATTCACATATTTTTAAATGGAAGTTTTTGTTAAAAATAAATCATTATAGATATTATAATTCTGTATTTTCCTAAATCCTGGAAAAATAAAGAGGCCTAGTGAACATACTTTTTTTAGAGATGGTGTTCAAAAGCTCCCTTCAATTCTCAGCTGGAATCCATGGGCTCCACATGTTTTCGTAGCTGTCATATTTCTGAGCTAATAACATTTAATGTGTTCTGTCCAAATAAGAAGAGGTGTGATTTTGTGATATTTTTTTCTGAATGACAAAGCACAAAGAAAGTAAAGTTCGTACATTATTCGTACAATAAAAGATGAAAATTGTTAATGCAATAAGGATAAATCATACGTGCGCACACACATACACTGGTACATCCGTATATGAAGAGTAAGATAGTGCTGAAATGCGTGTCTTCCCAGTGTAACAATTTTGCATCATTCTGATATTCAGAGGTTTAGACATACAATTTTTACAATGCCTTATAATAATAATAATAATTTTTTATAACACCTCCCAGTGGAGAGGAAGAATGCTGTATTCTTAACATATGATTGTATGACATTCCTTTTAATGTAATATGACAGTACACCTGATTTAATATTGTAGAGGGCAAGATATCCAGATTTCTGGAGATTTTTCTCCAGAAAAATATCTTCCATTCTTAAAATATCCATATGTTAAAAACAAAACAAATCCTTCAAGGTGTTGTCTTTACTCAGTCATACAGGATGTAGTGACATTACTTCTGGTGTTGAAGGCAGTGACAATTTTGACCCTGGATTTCAACTCAAGTAATTGAATATGGAAAGTTCTTTACTCTTTATTTTCCATCTTTCATAAATTTTTGCATTTACAGTTACTTTAGAGAAACAATACATTGAAACCTGACTGGAAAATAAATTTGAAATACTATTTACAAATTTCCATATATCTTCTTGAGAAAGAAACTGCAGACCCAGAAATTAGATATATAATTTCTATTAGTATTTAACAGGAAATAGCAAACAAAGAAACTAAGGAAATTTGCCAGTGGTAGATTTGAAAGACTTGCAAGCACCACTGAAGACTCAGAAATTAGCAATATGGGCAGAAAAATAAAATTCAAAAAGAAATCAGAGATTGATCTTGAAAAAATGCAAGCTCAGGAATCTGTGAAGTGATAAGCCAAACCCTACAAAGACTGAAAGGGAGGCAACAACCTGAAAAGTACTAACTCTGGGAATAATGGATAGCTAATTAGATACCAGTTTCCAATGTGAAATATTGTTGCAGTAAAATAAAATATAAAACCTAATACAAATTTTAGACTGCATCACCTTACAAAGCAAAGGTCTAATTGTATTTCTTTTTCTAAGGTGCTGATGTGATTTCATCTACAGCAGTACATTCAGCTCTGGGCATCAAATTTCCATAAAGATGCTGACAAATTGGTAGGAGCTCAGTGTACAAAAATAAATAAATAAATAAATAAATAAAAAGTAATTGGTGAGCTGAAGTGAATGATTTATGAAGAATTATTCAAGGAGCTAAATAGAAGCCTGGCCACTTAAAAATGGTATTTTCCCTGACATGAAAAAATGCTACTAAATAATATTCGCCTTGCATGAAAACGTAGTCTTTTCCTGAAAACCCTCCTTTTACCATAGTCAGGTCCCTGTATGTAAAAGCTTATTGAAGCAGTAACCAGGGAGAATAGCAGCTATAGTTCAAAAAAGTCAAAGTATATTCAACAAGGAACAACTGGTATTAGCATAATACATTTATTCAATGAAAGCAAAATAGAAGACTCAGTAAACTGTCTGAAAGAAAATCTGTTTGAGAGGGACTGTGCTTTCATAAAGAGCTTTTAGAGACAACTGAACAAAAAGTCATACACAGGATATGTTAGGGGTTGTCCTGGGAAGATTAGTTCAAGAGAATCACTCATGGTTTTTCTTTAAAATTCTGAGATAGGTGGGAGAAATAGGATGTACTATATTTCATAATTTACCAGTGTTAGCTAAGAAAGTCCTCTCATCAGCTTTTATCACTGTTATTAAAGAGTAACAGCTTCTAGTACTAAACATATACATGTAGATAGGTACAGATCAATATAGATACAGAAAAACATTATAGAACTATACAGATTTAAGACAAATAGAACAAGCCCTAGCTTTTTCTACCTTCTCTGGCCCCTGTTGATTTCTCCTTTTGCTAGATTCTTTTTTTCTTTCTTTCTTTATTTTTTTAAATTTCATCATACATTTGAAAACATTATCTTTGGACAACTTTATTGAGAATGCTAATTGAGAACTCCTAAAGCTAGGATATGACGCCTAATTTAAATCACTTCTTACAACAATTCTGATTTGATTTACCCACACTCTATACCATTTCACACGCTTCTTGCCATTCACCACATTCCAATTTTCATCCATTTTTTCAGCAGATTTTAGATCTAGTACATAGGAAGATCCAGCATTCAGTTCCAGATTTCCAGTGTCAAGATAAGATTTTTTCCTTTAGGCTTCCCTAGCTCAAGTCATTTGTCTTCAATCCCATTCCCAGCCTCATCTATTATTGAGATAGGTAGTTCTTGTATTTCATTGAGGACTAGGAAAGAAACAATAAATACATATGCAAGATGGATAGTTTTCTATTCTTTCTTGCACTGTGGACTGGGGTAGTACAAGAAAGAGTAACTGCAAAACCTGTCCAGGGCTTGTATATCCTGAGATATAACATCCTTAGCAAAGAACTCTTCAGGGGTTTTAGCTACTAAATACATGTTAACACTACTATTTAATGTCTGAACTGAGTTTTTTTCTCACATCTAACTTTCTTAAGCTTAGTTATTTTAAGAGGTAATGCAATTACACACCTGTGAACAGGATCTTGTAATTGGAAGTATCAATTTAACTATGTGAGGTTTAATAGCTTGCTTTCACATATTTTTTTTTTTATATGTTCTTGATTTGGAACTAGTGGGTTATATATGTCTATGTCAGACAAAGAAACATTTGTTGTCATTAATTGTCATTACAGTCTTTTATCATTAAATTATCATTACATTTTTTGTTAACTAAGATGCATTGCAAAGCAAATCATATTATTCTACATTTACTGATTCACTATCACTACTGAATATTTCTTTATTGATTAAACAATATTTTCATATCAGTATGATATCAAAAGCCCATGTGATTCTTAGATTGAGGCAACATTTCATAATTGCATTTTGCAACCTCTGTTGTGAAACAGCTCATAGATTTCATCTCATGATTCATATTACTGCCATTTGTTTAATTGTAACATACTTTTACATCATCTGCTTTTGACACAAGCATTTCAAACTGTTCATCTGTGACATCCCTTTCTAATTTTCTCCCATTGATAGTTATGCTCATTTAAAAATATGAATTTTATTTACACTACCATTATTTTGAATTTCAACTCCTTACTGTTTGGACACATGAAGATGCCATAGAAACAGTTACATTAAATCCCATTTATTTTTACTTTCTTTGAGTAAAATGGTTTATGACAAAGAAAATAAAGCTTTACAGTCCTCTGTTTCTACACTGCCAGTTAAGGATTTGAGTAGATATTTGTTTTCCATTTTATCATTTCCTTTTCCTTTACTGTCAACCAAGTATGACAAAAGAATATTGCACATCATGCTAATCCACGAGGTTTCTATTCATCCAATGTAGCAGCGCGTACCTGCTTAGTAGGCAGTTGGATGTACTTACCGATTTTTTTCTCCTAATTAATCTGGATGATACAGCTTGTATGCTGTCTATCTGCATTTTTCCACTGTAACGGAAAGAATGAATTTTTCTACAAGGGCTTTTCCAGTATAGATTCGTGGAATTATGTAAAATCTTCAACATGACATTTATCTGCAGCTTCCAAGCCCGTAAGTTTCTAATCATGGCCTCTCTCTGTATCAACAATAATTTTTTTTAACTGGCTAACAGAGAAGTGCTAAGACTAGAACATGTAATCTAACAAATAATAATTGACAAAGTTATAGATCCCACACACCACATTTGTCCATTTCAAACATTAAAATGGAAGTGTTTTAACAAATAGTTTATTGCTTGACAATGATGGGTTTTTTGTTACTGGTCTTTTTCATTTTCTTCTATTTGTATATTTTTTTGATTGTTAATAATTACATTTCTACCAGGATTAGATATCTAGTACTTAGTGTCAGTTTACAATTTCATATTTTTACTGTGTTGCATTGGCCGGGATCTAGCATTTTTATACCTTAATTCAAACTGTTCTCTAGGATAGCTGCCTATGACAGGGCAATGATCTACCTATCATTCCTGTCAATAGCTTTGACTGGCCAAATTAGATGGGTTGTACTTTAATATTAAAAGAATGAAGAGGAATGTATGATCTACTTTCTCACCCGCATATTAGTAAAGTTATTTTGGGGTAGAAAGATATGACAATTGTTTCTGTTGGGAGAATAGACTTTAGGCTTCTTTGGTTGTTTTGGTTTGTTTTTGTTTTTTTTTTACTCTTCCCATAAACAATTACAATAAGAAAAGTAAGATATTTTCATTTTAGAATACTTACAGTATTATAAACTGGAAAACAAGTATTACTAAGAATAGCTCTGGAAAACAATCATTCTGCTTCAGAGCAGTATACAAACGTTTAGTTCCATGATAATCTCAGTTAATTTTGTTTGTTTGTTTTCTCTGAAATACAGACCTGTTAGGGCTTAATCCTGGTAGGTAGCTAAGCACCACACAGCCATTTAATCAATTGGTGGGGATGTGGAAGAGAATTGGAAGAGCAAAAGCTAAAAAACTCATGGGTTTTTAGATAAAGACAGTTTCTTAAGGAAAAAAAACCAAAACAAAACAAAAACAACCCCAAATCTACCACCAACAACAAAAACTAAGAAAAAACTTGATGCCCAACTAGTCTCCAAGCAATGACAGCCCTGGAAAAATTCCTAGCTTTGCCTGGTGAGCTTAACATCAAATCTTCTATAACTATTAGTAATGTATTTAGCAGAACTGTAATTCCTTATTCCATTTTTTGTTCTCTATTCCGTCCTTGCATGTTTTCAGGAAAAAATGAGGTAATCACTCTTCTTCATACTGTAAGATAATTCAGCATGGCTGCTGTGTTTCAGCCAGGAGCATAAGTCCCTTGTTTTGTATTTACAGATAGTGAGTAACTTGGCTTTTATGAAAAGTTATTTCCCTTGCTTTCCACAAGTCAGAGACACAGTATCAAAGTTACAATAGAAACTGGGTGTTTTTTGACATTCAATCATCAAAGTTTGTCACCAATTAAGTGAACTGCTTCACTCTCTCATCATTAACGGGGCAAAGAAATGCTGACAGATAATTTACTTCAGAGTATTTGTTTGTCCTCTCAAGGCTAAACATCTCTTATTTGTTCCATATCTGTTGGACAGACTTGAGGGCCAAATCTTGTATGGGACAACACTGATTTCACTGAGTATATGAGCTCTTTTCTCTTTATTTGCCGTATACAAGTATATCTATTATTAATTAGGAAAAGTAGCCTGTAATATTCCTTTAATTTTAGATTATCTGAAAGATTGTTTCAGTTTTGACAGTATTATGAAGAAGCCTGATGTACCTTTCTTTACATTGAAGTGCTATTTCATTGATGATCTTAATTTTTTTTAATTTAAATTCATCCAGACAGGTCCCAGAATTTCTTTGCAAGGACAAAAACTCCAAGTGCTAAAAGATTACAATGACTTTCCACAGTTTCTTTTTACCATATTTCATATTTCAGACCACTTATAATAGCTGTTGAATAACATCATTGTTACTTAAATAAAAATGTTACCCACAGTTTTATCAGAATCACTTTTCGGCTGAAATTTACAATTCCATCACTTATCACAGCATGAAATCCATTTTAATATAAGTAATAGAAAGGGGCATACTGTATGCCAACTTTTTTTAGCAGTTCATTTAAAATGAGTGAATTCAAGGAACAAGTGAAGGAGTCTTGTACTAATTACATGTTCTGTTTTCTTATAATTCATTTTCTAGAAGTTAGAAAATATATCTAAAACTTAACTGACATTTCTGACAATTTCCAACTGTTTTCTCAGATTATTTTTTAATGACTAAAAATAATGAATCCAAATATTTCAACACAAGCTTAGTTCTTAGAAAAAAAATTAGACTTAAAAAATACACTAATGCATTACTTCAGTATGTACATTTTTCAGTCTTAGAGGTCATTTACATTCTCTTGCAGCCAGAATAGTTCTCAAGAAATACTCACATAAGGAAATTCAGTCGCTGAGCCAGAGGACTCAATTTTAAGGATGTGAGCCCAAATTGTGTTTTTTCTTTCAGTGGGGCCCTATTATTTGTATACTTCCTGTACATACTAGTTTAATGATAAATTTCATTAAAGTTTGAATGTTTAAAATAATATCTAAATCATAGTAGATGATATATTTCATACTCTTCTTTGGAAAAAGAAAAACTTTTTTGCTTAACTTTTGCATCAAAACTGAATGAATACTGGAAAAAACCCTCAGATTTCAGCTAGTGATCTCTTTGAATGCATTCACTCTCTATTCACTAATAATTGGTAAAATCCCTTTATATTTGTAATTAAAAATTGCTGATTCATAATGCTGGTCTTCATAGAATTTAAATTTACAAACCAATTCAATTATGAGCAAATATTTAAAAGACCAGGAGGTGGATTATGGCCATGAATAGCCTAAATGTGGGATTTGAAAAAGACCCTTCAGATTGCTAATCAATGGACTAAAGGATTAATGTCTTTGGGTTAGTGTACATGTCAGTCACAAAAGAGACAATAAAACCACATGTATCTTTACTGTGGTTTATTACTGCTTATTTGTTATTTTCTATTATGCTATGATTTAGAAAAGTTAGAATAATTCAATCAAATTGCAAAAACAACACTATGTGACTAAACAAGCTTTTACACAACATGAATAGCGCAGAATGAAACCTCCTAGGATAGCATTTACCATCCTAAGTTACATCAACATCCTCCAAATTCCTGCTCAAATTCTATATACTTGCCAGCTTTTGCATAAAATTGAGGTGAAGGAGCTAAAGTTTGCAGCCAAATTCAATACAGAGACGTGTTTTATTTTCAAGAGAATGGTTGAATAAGCAGAATCCTGCAGAAAAAAAAGAAAATAGTAACATAAGATCAGGTGGTGAAGAACTGTATAATGTGCACACATACAGGAGCAAGGAAAAGTAAGATGTCCTACACAACTGTAGTCCAAATTTGTCCTAACTTCTTAGTGTTAGGATCCCAAGAAAATAAAATAAAATAAAGTAAACCAAAATTCAATTTAATAAAACTAAAACTGCTTGTATGTCTTTCCATCTTCATAATCTGTCCCACACAACCCTGTGGCCAGTGATGTAATTGTTTCAACACTGTTTCTTATTCCTTGAATGTTTTTGTAATATTTTGTCTTATGCCCAGTGAAACTTTCATAAAGTAGGTCATACACATATGTGAAATGAAACTCTCTAATCCCCCAAAAACCTTCCATGTATAGTCCGCTAATTCTGGAGGTTTGGCCTCAAATTTATCACCTAACCTCAGGCACTTGGTTGCAGTAATTAAGTCGGGGGCTAGGGTTTCATCTATTCTTAGTGAAGCAAATGAGCTTAATGAGGCAGAAACTCCCTTTAGAAGTATCCACATTAGAAGTGTCCACATGCTTGCAGTATACATACAGAAAGATATAATATAGGGTGGTTATTTTTTTAACTTAGAAGTAAAATAGACTAAGTGGGATTTCAGAGACTGTCTTCTGTTCAAGACCATTCAAAATTTGGAAAATTGTACTTCTGCCACCTCTACTTCCTAAAAGAATCACAGAATTGCCTAGATTGGAAAAGACCTTTAAGATCTTAGAGTCCAATCGTTAACCTAACACTGAGAAGTCCTCTACTAAAACATATCCCTAAGCACTATGGCTCTTAAAATACCTCCAGGGATGGGGACTCCACCACTGCCCTGGGCAACCCATTCCAATGCCTGATAACGCTTTCAGTGAATAAATTCTTCCTAATAGCCAAACTAAACTTCCTTTGGTGCAACCTGAGACCATTTCTTCTTGTCCTATCACTTGTTACTTGGTTGAACAGAACAACCCCCACCTCTCTACAACTTCCTTTAAGGTAGTTGTAGTGATAGATAAGGTTTCCCTTGAGCCTCCTTTTTTCCAGGCTGAACAACCCCAGTTCTCTCAGTCGCTCCTCATAAGACATGCTCTAGGTCCTTCATCAGCTTCTGCTGGTAACAGCTCTTTTCTGGTAGGTAAGCATTATAGAACAGAGACACAAGGAAACATAGAGCAGGTATTTTGTTTGAAAGACAAGTGGATGAAAAAGCCTGTTTAAAGCCTGCAGGTAGAGGGAGGAAGAAAAATTAACCTTACAGTTATGCTATGTTCGCACTGTGAAAATTTGCTTTATAGATTATTTAGGAAGAATACCTTAGCAAAGCATCTACAAATACTGTGGGTTTTATATTGTTTCATTTCTAATCCAACGATCATTTGCTGTTTTGTATGAACTATTTAGATGAAATGAACTAAAAATGAACTCGTTATTATTCTGAATTTTTGCAGTGTTACTCAATGGTCAATTCATTCCATTTAGGGTCAAAGTTATACTTTTTTATTGCTTGTGGTGATGTTTTTGTTTGACATTCATATTACTTTGTTATATCTCATAAAAGTGATTAATATAGAACTCTTAATTGTGGAATACATTCTTGTCATTCCTGCTGCATAAAGATTTCTAAGTATTTGAAAAACTATTATACAAGCTAAGTGAAATGTTGTCCATTCTGAGGTACAAGACTTGAGACTTAGTAAAAAAATAGTTTCTGTAGGTGATATTGGACCAAAGTATTTTCCTAACCCTTGAAACACCACTTAACTGAGGGAGATTTCTCTCCCTACCATTCTGACTATCAAGAAAGCACGGGTTTTTTCTTGCTTGTTCACAGTCTACATTAGAGATTAATCTAAAACCCTTACCAGTCTAGGTCTTGTACTATGTATTATGACTTTTGAACAAAATATATCCAATTGTACTTACTGAGGCCCAACAGCCATACTCAATTAATCAGAAATATTTATTAGCATTCTTAGTTACTAGTTTAGTTGCTTTAAAGATGTCTTTTCCATATACATATACAAGCTTAGCTTTTCAAGTTGTATTTCCCACATCAGTGTTTTTTCATCAATACTCTCTCTAAATGGGAGTACATTAGCGGAAAGCAAAGTGGGTGAGAGGAAGAAATTGCACCTGGGATCTCTTAGTTAATAGGAATAATGTTGACATGTGACAAGCCAAAGACATCAAAGAAATTTCTTTAAACTACAGGACAATTAGTCAGAAAGGGAATTAAGTCTGGGCTACATTTAAAGGTTTTCCTGATGTAACTAGGCTGCTTAGAAATTTTACCAGACCCAAGAGCACTTCTAGAATAACCTACTGTATTTAGAGCTTGTCCAGACCGATACTCCTAAACTTTATCCCTGATGGATATTTTCCAGGGTAGTAAAACAAGAAGGCCCCTCCAAGTGCTGATACAGTTTGTGACACCTGATGCAAGAACTTCTGTGTATGACTGGAATGAAGAAATTGTGAAAGTCTGACTATTCTGTGTTCGATTACTTGGGAGAATTGCAGAGCTCCTGCCATCTGGTTACATTACATTCAGTTATTCTGAAGAATTCAAATTAGGGAAAAGATTGAGTACATCTAAAAAATGTCAGCCCATCCTGTAAACTTTTAATTAAACAGAATAAAACATTTCTCAGTATGTCTAAGCTCATTAGGCTTTGGTACTGTCAGTCATGTTGTGGAATTTTCTCATTCTTTGAAAATTGAGAGACACAACATGACAATCAAAATTCACATGCGAAAATTTATCAACAGCAGAAGAGATGTCCAAACAAATAAGGGGTAATATAAGGGAACAACTAGAAAAAAAAATTCACAAAGCAAATTTTTAGTATTAGTATTGTTTAGATAAAACTAAATTGATGGGTATTAGTCTGAGTCTTTTATAGGTCATTCAAGAATGAAGGAAGTCAGATGAAAGAGGAACAGGGAATGTTTTAAATAGGTGCCCATTTTAATCAAATCTTAAGAGTTTCACAGAATTTTCAAGCTAAAATTTCAGAGAAGTTGGAAGAAGACAGAAAGGAGGGAAGACAGTATAAAGTAGCAACATCCTACACCTGCACTGGAGTCATACAGGCATGAAACTCCTGGAGCAACTCTAGTGCTACCATCACTTCCCAGAGCTTCAGAGCCTCTTTCCAATGGCCATGGCTGCCAAGTACAGTACACCCACTGTATTACTGTACTCCACACCAGCCTTCAAAACTGCCTTTAGAGAATTGGGTTCTCTGAAATTATTCCTCTTCCAGAAGTACAAAAATATTCCTCCAGAATAATTTTACCTACTGGGAAAAGCTGCCATGGTCACTGAAGCAATTATTTCCTCCACACAGTTCCCAAAATAGACAAGCTTTTAGCAGGTTAATTTGATGTGTGGAATATTTTTGATAACTTTATTATTATAGACAGCTAATTTTTCACTGGGAGTCATAATTGTAGAAAACATATATGCTATCTAATCCTGGTGAAGCTTGAATGGACCTATTCCAAATACTAGTGATTTCTTCCAGGTATCAGTAGAAAATGAGAAAATATTAACTATTTGAATATTGCTAAGAAGAACTGGATACATGAAAAGGTTTTTAAAGGGTTTCTGTCTGCTACCTTTAATTGACTGCACATCGTTGCCTCCACCTCTCTATACTATAATGCATTCGCACATCTTGCAGCCCAGAAGACCAGCTCTACCTTGGGCTACATCAAAGGAAGCATGGCCAGCAGGTTAAGGGAAGTTATTGTCCCCTTCTACTCCACTCCTGTGAGACACCACCTGGAATGCTGTGTTCAGCTCTGGAGTCCTCAGCACAAGAAAGACACAGACCTGCCGGAGCAGGTCCAGAGGAGGACCACAAAAATGATTATAGGGCTGGAACACCTCTCCTGTGAAGAAAGGCTGAGAGAGTTGAGGTTATTCAGTCTGGAGAAGAGAAGGCTCCAGGGAGACCTTACTGCAGCCTTTCCATACTTAAAGGGGGCTTATAAGAAACACTGTATAATCAGCAGTTCATCTTAAATCTTTAGCGGCATTATAAGTTTGGGGGTTTTTTTTTAGTGTTCTTCTCATGATTACTAATGATCTGTAATTATGTAACTTTTTCAACTTATGTGTGTATATACACATAAGTATATACACATATACATATATATTTTGTTCTCTATGTACCTTTTTCAGCTGTCACATACCTCACCCATTTAAAAATACATCAAAAATTATCCTTTGACTACTACTGGGTTACAGCAGGAGACCTCACAATAGTAAGGTTATTTAAATATTTGATTCTAATTATATTAGTCAAAACCCCTTTAGTTTAAAAAGAAAGTAAAGAAGAATCTTTTCATACTAAAAAATAAAAAATAATTCTGGGGAAAATATTAGTATATGTGGAAATAGAAATATTAAATGTAATACTGTTCTTAGTCTGTCTGAAACCTGCAGCGGTTATGGCAAACACTATTTCACTATTTTCTAACTATGTTGCAAACATTTGAAACTGCAGATTTAGCATGCATGCAGTGGTTGCTGCAATTTCTCTTAACCAAAAATAGAAGTGGTCAAATTGTACTTCTGTGCAACGTGTGAGCTAGTGCTATGAATCTTTGTTTGACCATCTTTGTATATCAGCCTACATTCTTATTACATGTGCAGCAGGTATTCCCTCATTAAAATGTCTACAGAGCATGGAATTGGGCATTTGTCCCTTCAGTGTTCTGTCACCCTGTGAGGTTATCATAGTAGTGATAGTAACCTGGTTTCTGGTGAGGGAAATTGCTTCTCAGACTCTACTGCCTATATTGATTAAGGGCTGACCCCAAGTGCAGCTCCAGAATGGCACAGGTTGTACATCGGCCTTTTCCCACGTCTGCCATCATAAGCAGATGGTTTAGGTAAATGGGCATCCTGATGGAAGCAGATGCTTACAAATGAGCAATGGAATTGATCTCCACATCTTTGTTGAACAACATGGATGCTTAAACACAACGCTAGAGCCCTGCATATGGACTTTTGGAACTTGACTTTTTGCCATATGCAACTATCTAGTACATTAAGGATAGCCTAAAGTCAATGAGATATTCATAGAATAATAGAATCATTCGCGTTGAAAGAGAACTTTAAGATCATCAAGTCCAACCTTTAACCTGGCACTGTCAGATCACCACTAAACCATGTCCTTAAGGGCCACAACTACACATCTTTTGAATACCTCCAGGGATGGTGACTCCACCACTTCCCTGGGCAGCCTGTTCCAGTGCTTTACAAACCTTTTCTGTGAAGAAATTTTTTCTAATATCAAATCTAAACCTCCCCTGGTCAACTTGAGGCTGTGTCCTCTTGTCCTGTCATTTGTAACACGGGAAAACAAAATGGCCCCCACCTCACTACAATCTCCTTTCAGGTAGCTGTAGAGAATAATTAATTTGGTGCTGGAAGACATGATTGGGACCTAAAGGAGATTCACTACCATTCTTGCTAGCATCAATCTGTAGCCAAGTAGACATACAAAAAGTTACTATAGACAGGTCTGAGCAGCTGATTGGTCTCATAAACCCAGGAGAAAAGGAAAACTATAAAGGAGGCTAACTTTAGATGTCTAATACTCTTTCACGGTTTTCCTTTCCTGCTGGATTTATGGGTGATATCTTATATTCAGACATGTGAAGTCAAAATCTCCATATAACAATGTATATCCTAAAAGGAAAGAAAAAAATTGAATGTTGAGTCTACTTCTTAGTTCATGTCTCACTTCTTTATACTTTTCTTTTTTTTCTAGGACTCCACAGGAACTGTAGGTATTAAACTTCAATGTTTTCTCATACAATTTACAGGTATTAAGCCATGAGAGAATGCAGTCTACTTTGGTCTCCCTTCACCCTACTTATTATGATTAAAGACAGCTTAATTTAATGATTTTAATGATTTCAGGGCTTTCCTGAAATCACTCCATATCAGAGTTCAGGGGAAAAAACAGCAAATCAACCAAACAAACAAAAGGCTAAAACTCTTCAAGCCAGTTGCTCCACAGCATGTCAAACTCAATTGTAAAAAAAGTAATCCTAAAATATAGATTGTTAGGTATCAATAACACTATATATTAAATTAAATGTAGTCAGTACTTAGAAGATTAATAAAATGCCAGATGTTATTTTCTTTATTTCTGAAGACTGAAAATGGAAAGCATGATTAACTGTTAGGATTCTGTCTGTTATCAATTAATGTTTATATAAACATGTTCTATTGCTCAAGTCTGAAGAGCAGTCTTGCATACAGAGACCTGAAAGGTGGACACCAACTCAGGACACTTGGAAACTGTATACCAGATACCAGCAATAGTTCCTGACTGACTTGAGTAATTATAAAGATCAGAACTAGACTATATTCAGGCAGCAGTGAATGTTTAAAACTCAAGAAAGTCACTGAGAACTAATAATGTTTAACACTTCACCAGATCTGGTCTACAACTCTTTTAGTGGAGTTCAGATGGAAGCATGTTTAAATCATAGTTTAGAAATGAAGTAACTTGATGGAATCTCTTATTCTGCCAAATTCCAAATAAGAAAAAAAAATAGAGATTAAATATACAAATTATAAAAGCCATGTAGAAGTAGGTATCCAAACTACAGTAGATTACATCACCTAATCATTTAGTTTTCTGATTTAAAACTTGAAATCAGAAAACATGATTCAATGAGATAAAAGCCATACTGATTTATTTGGGGTAATATTTATTTAAATTTGGCTAAAGACAATTCAAAATATAAAAAATAATGCATTTTTAAGATCTTTCAATACTTTCAAATGAGCATTAAAAAAATGCATTCATCTTTGTATTTTCAGATCACAATTAAAAAAGGCACACGTCATTAACTTTTAATCAAGACCAACAGATTGTTCCAAAGGCCAAGGATATTGAAAGAAAGGTTTCTATAAGCTTCCAGGAGATTTGATAAACATTTAAACAGACACCTTGTTTACCATTCAAGAATTCTGCAAAAAAAAGCAAAGTCTCTGGTCCCCCCCTAGAAAAAATAAAAATGCCAAAATAAATCTAGGACTTAAGTGCTTGGTGAAGTCTGAGATAAATCCTGTGAAAACTATGGCCATTTGCTGCCATTATCTTGAGCCCCAGTCCTGGGATTACTAGGAAATATCAGATTTATTTTTAACTGTAATGCTGAAAAGTAATTATTTCAGTTATGTTTTCCTCTGGTCAGCAAGACCGTATATATCATTCTGTGATATATGTACTTTATTGAATCGGGGCTCGGATCCTTCCCGTCAACAACAGAAAGACACTAATTAGTTTACTAAGGCCCATGAATGAGACTAATAACTATTTTTGAAATTTTATGTAGTTTCTAACATCCACCAAAATACAGTAGGCTGTCTAAACATCTAGAAGTGCTTAGACAGAATTCACTTATTAGCAGATGATTGTGGAACAGATTCATTGGTACATAAAAATTTAAGTCCAAGTAACTAGATTGTGTGTTTTTAAGTACACTACTGACATCTTGTTACGTATGTAGACTCTTCATTTTAGACTAAAATTCAGTCATTTCCCACTTTACAGTGTGTCGCGATCCGACACATATTAAAATTAATCCTAATTTGAAAACTAGCATATGTAAAGATAACTGTTTGCCTTACTAGTGGATTTCAGAAGTAACCATGTTTTTTAGCCCTGTGAATAAATTAAAATGGCTTTTATCTTATTAATATCAAAATTTCTTCTCTGCTCTATCATCTGGTACATCGGTAATTAAAGACTTAGAAGACCTTTGCCTGATTCTCCTCAGTGAGGCTGGTAAAACCACAGAGAATCTCTGATTACCTTTGCAAATCCTCTAGCTTACAGATATCAATGACCAGTGTTTGCTTATTTTGAAAGTTCTAGAAACATAAGTATAGATAAATTCAAAGGAACTGCCATTTCATAGTCCCCATTCATTGATAAATTGAAGCCAAAAAGGAGCTTGTTCTCTGCATAAGACATAGGAGTATGAGTGGACTTAAAGCAGAGATACGTATTGCTATATCTGATCACTGCACTCATGTTTGAGAAGCTGGCAAGTGAGATCATGTTGCCTTTTTTACAGATACCAGTAAGGGTATGGTAAAGAACTAGGGATTAGGTTCACAAGGAGTACTGCACCAAACTTAAGTGTCCAGGAGACTAAGCTGCCCAGGCTTTCCTATGTAATGCACCAACGTGATACACTTAGGAAAAGTATTTGCAAAAACTACATACTGAATAGGAAGCCCTGAAATGACAGCTAGCTAAAAGGCTCCATATAAAAATGCAATGGCTGAACCAAAGGCGGAAAGTCAAACCAAGGAGACTGGATTTGGCACTAGAAGTTCAAGGTTCCTTATGGGTCTTGGCGTTTCTCAGTTCAGTTCAAACTGATTAATATATTGTAAAATAATTGCCAATTTTTCTTATTCTAACTAGTCGGTAGAAGAATACTGAAGAATACTTTTGGAAGGAAGAGGGAGGTATTATTCAAATCCAATGTTCATATTTCTTCCTTCTGTTCTTCTTCCTTCCTCTACAGGATGGAGCATGACCATTGTTTTAAAACAGTGAGATTTCTGGAGGTTTTTCATTGATATCTAGTTCTCTCAATGTTCCAACAGAATTTGAGCAACCCAAAAGCTTCACCAAATTCAAGTTGTTTTCCTTTCATTATAATTTTCCAACCATTATATTCCTTTATGAAAAACAATCTGTAGTAAGACCAGAAGGACAGGCCATAATACTCTTGCTTAATCAGCTGGACAGATCTCTCTAGATGGAATTAGTCCTGCTCTATTGTTCCAGAGGCATAGAAACATATGTTTGGAAAAACCTCTTCCCTCATCAGCCATTGCGTCATTTTCCTCCTTTCTTCTTGCATCTACCTAACTTGATTATGACCACATTTCTTCTCTAAGCCTAATTACTGGATGGCTGGTTATTTAATGTTGCTTAACATTTTAATGGGTTTTGTGATGTTATCTAAAGGCAATGTACTTAAAGAAAGAAAAAGATATTGACATACAAAAGTCTGGGAAAGTAGGATTCTTAATGCCGGAAAGCATTTATATGATTTGGGATCTGAATTTTCATAGTAATGATAACTTCACAAGAAGCTATGATCTCCAGCATTTTTGAAACCTAAAATATTACAAGCCAGTTAAAAATAATCAAAGAGTTTAAGCTGAATTAAGCTGTTAATTTTACAGCAATTTCATCTTATAGAAGTACATTTGAACCAATAATGACCTAATAATATCTGGTATACTAATATTTTGCAAATTTAAATCATAATCAGCCCAATTACTGCTATAGTTAACTTAAAAATATGAAAAGAAATCTACATAATGTACAAAAAAAGATGAGTAGGACTTCTGCAATATGTTGCTTACACAGTTTTGAATTTTTTATATGATTTTATTTTATGAAAGAAAGCTATGGGATTTTTTTCCGAGGTGTTATATGAGGTTGATTTGAGGACAAGAAATATTAAATTCTTCAGATATAGATCAGTTTTCATGCTGCAGAGACATTACCATTCCTGAGAGACTGTTTTATGTGTAAATAGATTATAAGAGATTAATAAATATCATAAGCATGTTAGGCTTAAATACCATGTATTACAGTTAATTACAAGCACACAAGTAGAAGGTTTTACAGTTAACCTACTGATCCATTGAACTCTATAGCAATGTACAGTAACTGGCTGACCACTCAATAAGTCATGCATAACCCTTTATTATCCTTTATATATTGCCATTAATAAAACATTTTAAAATAAAACATGATTCAAATGAATATTTAAAACTACTTTTCATAAATGGCTAGGTTTAATTAGTGACTACTACCAGTGGTTTTTTGTGAGCTCTGATTTATGAGCTTGAATAGATTTGGGGGTTCCTCCCCCTTGCTTTCTACTTTATTCTTCTCTCAGAAAATTCTTCTTTTGATTAAGGAAAAGCCATTTTTTATATAGGAATATCTATTTGAGAAACATTGGTGCAACCCGTGTATTATAGAAAACTTTACTAGTGTACTGATACTGAATTGGATTTTATTTAACACAATTATTTCTAAAAATAATTACAAGATTATGTACCAATCACAATGGTTATCTATGAAGCAGGGCGGGACCTTGAGAAACTAGTACAATCACTATTCTATATAATTAGATTGAATTGATTCAATAGATACTTGTTCTTAGTAATTTTTTTTTTATTCATCTATACAATTCCCAATCTTTATCAGGAACTTCTGTCTTTTGTTTATTTTAATTGAAGATCAGAAAATATATGTTGAATAAATATTGTTCTTATCAATATGCTTTTTGAAAAGCACAAACGGAATTTTGAAGACTTTGTTCCTTTTTTTAACCTAAGTCTTACACACACACAATTATTTTGCTTGTGTAAACGGTAAATTTATGAACATTCTTTTGCTATAGAATTTATAACTACACAGAAGCACTGTGCCTGAAAGCAGGTTTATAGCCCCTAACAGCACCGTAAATGCTTAACCGTAATTTATAATGATGTCTGTTGGACTTTGTTCTGAGGATTATATATCTGTTTTAAAATGAATTTCATAGATGCAAGGGGTTTTTGGTCTAAAGAAACTGCAGAGTCACATTCATTGTGCATATTTGACCCCTGCCGTTCCATTCCCAACCAGAAAGAGCATGAGGCTGTCGTTTTTTTCTGTCAAAGTCCGTAAAACTGCCATTTGCTCCATCAATGAGAAATTTGGCTATTGATCTGGTCTTTGCTCCACTGCCATTGATTTCTGTTCTTTGTTTTGTCGTTTGGACCTAGAACGATCAATAAGTTATTGACTGAAGAATAGAAAGTCAATCATTTGTATTCTCCTTAGAGCTTGTGAAAATTTAATTTCTCTTCATATTCATTGATATTTTACTACAAAATTCTGAGCCTGAACACAGTTAATTTACAGATTAATGGTTTCTAAATGGCAATAGAGAACAACTTAGCATTAAGCATCTCTAAGTCATCTTATGTAGTGTATCTTTTACAATAGATTGAAGTAATAGCTCGTCTGATAGTACAGCATTTTACGTCCATGCATGAATACCTGAATTACTACAAGTATTTATCCTATGTTATTTTAATACAAAGAAAGAGTAAAGAAAACAAGATCAGAATATGGAAAACTTTCACAGGAAGCCCTATCAACTGCAGTTTTCAGGGTAATATAGAAGAGAGGGCTTGAAGCAGAAAGGATAACTTCAGAGAACTTTTTTATGGATTTATAAAGAAATCCTTGCTAGATTTTATTTTCTATTTGGATCACTAGTTACATAACCACTTTGAGAAATTCTGAATTCTATGCTGGGTGGGTGATCTCTGATTTAGAGGCATACTTAGGTCATTAGTTTTTCCGTAGCATTTTTTCAGGCCACTAGATTCTCTGTGAGCAACTTTTTAATGATATATTATATTTGATACTTCTATACATTGCCCTTCAATTGAGTCGTCTGGGTAAACTAACAAAGAGTAAAGGCCAAAAAAATGTAGGCAGCTGTATAAAACATGTTGCCAAAGAAAATTAAGTATCCTTACATTTGACCAGATACCCTATGTCAAATACGTATGTTTTTGGAAGATAGCCTGCTAAAGGTATGTGACAGGAAATAAATTTCCTTCCATGTTCAGAGGAGCTGCTCACTTGGCACCTAGAGACGCAAGATAACAGAAATAAATACCAGTATGTGTCAGAAAATACCAGTTCTTCATAAAGAACATGTGTCAAGTATCATGACCCAGATAAATTATACTAGTGGTTATAAAAGCCTTGGAATGGGAATCCAATTGCTAGTGAAATAATTAGGAGTAGATTAAACAGAGCATGGTAGTATTGCAGGAGAAAAATTATCACTATTCAGGACATATCCAAGTCAATCACAAAATTCCCAGAAAACTTGTGTTAATTGGTCTGTTGTTGATGATTTTCTGGACTCACTATCCATTTTTTTAAAACAAAAATAGTCAATTCCTATTATCCTAATTCAAGAGAAATAAATTCTGCCGTAATCTGAATGTCTCTGAAATGGACAAGGGAGATAACTGTTTACATGTTGAGACAATAAGATAAAGTTTAAATATTTAACTTTTGATTATACAGACAAGGACAATAATATTTGTAGTTTGCCTCAGTGATAATTTGGAATCAATAAGAATGGAAAGAATGTTGAAATTTGACAAGTTTTTATTGCAGAGAAACCCCTTTCAGTGTTCCACTGAGAACTGCACTATTATTGATTTGACCAGATGCATGCCCTGTAGAGAGTTCCATTTACTTTCTGCATTCACAGCACATATAATTTCCTAATAAATGCTCTCCTTTAACAATGACAGTCATGTGATACACCCTTATACTCACATATGAAAATATTTATGAGACTATGTGCACATAAAGACACCAGAAATATGGAATGTTCCAGGCTCCACAGTTTTATGTATAAAAAAAGCACTGTAGTATGTTGCAGCTGAGTATTTGGATGGAATTGAGCACTACAATGCTGGTATATATGCTTGTTTGCATAACAATAGTTAAGATACAGAAGCCCGCAGTGTAAGCACAGTATGTCTATTTTAGATATGCAGTGAGCACTCCAGTGAAGTTTCAGAGGTTATGTATATTTTTCAACCATCAAACCTGCCCAATGTTCATAAAAGAGATCATCACTTGCTTATGATTATTGTTAAGGATCTGGTTAAACATGTAGTAAGTTATATTCAAATCAAAAGACAGGTCAACACTAAGATTTCCTTTGGTTTTGAGGAATTTTGCGGTTCCTCTCAAAACAAGTTCTAGATGCTTAATCACTCTATATATAATGGACAAATTTTGTTGCACATAATCCTATACACAAAGAATTCCCAAACACTGAACTTTTTTATGTGTGAGAGGTGCCAGTGTACTTAACATCACTCTCCCTTTCTTTTCACAGAAGTACCATGAGACCACTGACATCAAATACATTTGGAAATTTATCTGAAGCAGCATAAAGTTTTGAAATCCAAGGAAATTCCATGGTTACCTGAACGAGGAAACACTCATCAGAACACTTTTCATATTTATATATTTATTTATGCTCATGGTGATCTATAGCAATGCATTAAGAGCATGGGAACTGTATATTGAGAAGGGGAAAAACATCAGATGTAACTGGCTATTGGAAAAGATAGATGATCTTTTTGAAGGTAAGTAACAAATCCGATTACTGCAGGACTATAAAAATTATAGCTACAGTTCTGCATATAATAATGAATTCTATACAGCGATTTGGACAAATGAAGAAATAGGATTAATGCTAGCAGACAAACTATCTATCTATTACTGAGTTTTATGGAGTTTAAGTACATTGTGGTTTTATAATTTTGTGTTGAAATACTAAGAATAAAACAGCTATTACACTTTTCACAGTTCATTTCCGGTTTTTGCCCCGCAGATCTTATATGACATGAAAATGCAATCCCAAGTTAAATCTACGAAGTCATTGCTTCTCAGGGACTCACAGCCAGTGGTGTTTAATGACCCATATTGGCCTCCTCGATAGGACCTGCTCTGCACTCCTAAAATGAATGGACTAACCCTTAGAAATAAGTACTTTTACATTATTTTTTAATATTAGTATCTTAGTTTTGCATTCCACTCTACTAGAACAGATTTTAGGGAGAGCTGATCACTGGGGGAAAGATTATTTTTGCTTAATTTAACAAAATCTGTTGCTTCACCTAGGAAACCAAGCTGTATATAATTTTTTTAAATTATCAAAACAGCTTTCTAACCCATTACAATTAAAAGAATTCAAGATTTCCACAGAATAGCTCTCTGTATTTCAGCACTCCTTTATATTCTCCTCAATGTAAGATCATAAAAAAAATTATAACTGAATCACTGAGACAAATACGAATAATCTATGTATTGAATGATCTTTCTGATTTTCAGTGAAGTACTTAATTTATTTACATTCTAAAGAACCTTTTATCCAAATTGTGTATTCGACAATTTTTATGTTTAAGAAGTGAAATTTGGAATTCTTAGGATAAAAAGTGAATTTATTACAAACTTTTATATGTGCCTAAACATTTAGAAATTAGTAATATTTAAAAAAAAAAAAAGAGAAAGAAATATATTTCCTCCTGTTTCATTTACATAGCAATTTTCAAATTTGAGGTTCCACACAGAAAAGACTCAATTAAAATGAAGTCCCTTAAGAAACTGTCATAGAGCATCAAGAAGGACCAAATATGAGGCCTTTAAAATTGGAAAAGTCCATTCTTAAAGGCAGTTCTGGAGAATTCTTGGCACTGTTCTCAGTCTTCAACTAGTGCGTATTCTTGTGACAAGGACAATTATGTTGACATTGATGAATTTCCAAAGTTAGCAAGTTAGTTTCTTTCATATCAGAGACCCCAGAACAGCAAGGAGCACAGAAAATAATTGCATTGTGAAGTATTTACACTTTCAGACTTTTCACTTTCTTCCAACGCTGTTACTTTTGTCATCTAAAAAAGAAATAATATTAAATTCATCTAGAGAAACTGAATCATGAAACCCTTTTATCAAATGTAAAGATGAGGTGAATATAAAACTAGAAGTGACATTTAATCAGTTTCATTGTTTAAATATTATGCATATCTGTCAAAACACAATCAGGAAGAGCTACCAGCATTTTGTAAGTCATCCCTCAAACCCATTCATGCAGAACCCTGTGTGAAATAGTTTGTGTTATATACATATAAAGATATACCTTCATTCACACAATAATGAAGAGATCATCAAGCTTTTAATACTTCTGTTTATTAATTAAAGTATGTATCGGTGCAGTCATTTTCTCTAAAAGTGAATGTCATAAGACCTTAAGGGTATGAACTTAAAGTGGGGCTTTGCCACATTTGTTAGTGTTATTGAAGAAGATTAGCGTGAATGAAAAGCATGGGTGGGGAGCTGAAATGCTAACAGCCTGGGTCCTGAGGTTTCAATTACAACATATCCTTTTAGCCCAGGCAGCTAGGCCTGGGAATCATCAAGTATGGTCCCAAGAGAAAGGAAACAGCACTGCTTCTATGATGAAACATGATACATGCTTTCAAACTGCTTGTAAACTCTTCCCAACATGAATTAAACCTTGAAGCACTCAAAACACTACTTTGTGGGGTTTTAAGTCTTTTAAAATAGATCTTATTTCCTGATCAATATCCTCCCATTTTTTGGCATACTCATGTGCCCTAATACAGATATGGACATTTTCCTCTAATCCTCTCTCCTTGATTTGCAGTATGATGCGTGAAACAGATAAAATGGGATGAGATCACCCTGCGTTTGCTATTGTAACTTCATGAAATTGTATTTCAGTTAAATAGATTTGGCATCGTTTCTTAGGAAAGCTATTAATCATTCTGTGCCAGGAAAAGAGATTTCAGAGAGAAATTTCCCTTAAGTGAAGTCAGTGGGAGTTGCTGTTATCAAAAATTTGTCAGCAATCTTCCAACAATTATGATTTTACATGGCAATTCTTACAGAAAAAAAAATGTCTACTGAAAAAGAATCTTGCCACTTTGAAGTTAAAAAAAAAAAGTTGTTATAAATTAGCTGTACTTTAAAATTTAATTTGTATTGTCATATTACATATATGCTTTCTTTAAAAATAAAAGTATTAAAAAATCATTGTTACTGGCTCTTTTAAGTATTTTTTGACGTGTGATAATTATTGATCTATACTACTCCTATTTCTGCTATTTTTTAGGGCTCTATAGACCATGTCATTCTTTGATCTTTATCATAATTCCTCATTATTACTTGGGTTGTGCAGTTTGCTGTAGGTATTGTTGTCAGCAAGATTATCTTGTCAAAGAGCTTGTCATTAGAATGAAAACAAGCTTTAGTTTTACCTTTTCTGACCTTAAGCACTACTATCCTTTTCACTATTTTCACCTTTCAGTCATATTTGTATCATATTTATCTTATCTGCTCTAATAGTCAAAATACCCTAACCATAAATGTGGTTGGGCAGAGAGCACATTTATTTCATTCCAGACTTTGCAACAGTTTTTTCAAATGTCGGAGTATTACTGTTTCTTAAAAATGCCAGTGAGCACTTTTTCTCTGCTATAGAAAACCATCATGTAAACCCAAAACTGTCATTTCCTTTTACCTCAACTTTTCCTTTCATTTATAATCACCTCTATAACTTGTTGTCAATATAGAAAAATACACAACATTTATACAAAACATGCTTCTTTAACCCAAAGCACTGACACCGTACCAATGTTTGTTTTGTTTCTGTATTCTACCTTTTATACACAATATACACCTCAGACTCAGCAACAGAACAACTCCCAGATATCTAGATCAGGTTCTTTCAAATCAGCACCTGTAAGTTCTGATATGTAGTTCACAGAAATTCATATTCATGGCTCGAAACTCTCAAGTCTAATCCTTTTTGCTGTAACTTATGAAAAAATATGTGAAAATCAACTTCTGCTTTTGACATGATTAATCATAAATATAAAAATTATTCTATTTTTCATATTACAAAATGCTACATGAATCAAGGACAATTTTCTGCAGAAACACTTTTTATGTGCTAGTCACACAGATTCTCATCATTTTCATACTTATTAGCAACATGAAATGCTGACTAGGCTAAATAAATAAAAGTCCCCAAAATCCATTTTTACATTTACTCACAGAGGCTCAGTGTTGCACAAAAGGAGCACATTCGTTTGTATATATCACTAAAAGATTGTTATGGTGCATCCTATAGAGCCATCAGCCTCAGAAAAAGGATCCTGATATCAACAAGACAATTTTTACACTGACAATCCTTAAGGCTGCGATTTGCACTGATTGATCAGCTTTCAACTAGTTGCTTGGCACAGTGTTTTTGTATGAAATTACATGAAAGTCAAGGGGTAGCACAATGAAACTTGTGACTGACATTCACAGTCTTGTCTTGGGAAGGTAACACAAAACCAGGGATCTATTTAAGAGAAACATTCTACTTTTAAGAGTATATGCCCAATCCCGTCATAGAAAGGGAGACCAGATTCTGCTCAGTACTAATCTAAGCAGAAGCACATAAAATCAAGGAGTAGTATCCACCTTTAGAACCAACAAATGAGAACGTTAAATTATTAGAGCTAGTTAGTAACTTTTCTCATTTTATCTTCTCTTTAAAAAGAGAAAAAAAAAAAAAAGAAGAAAGAAAGAAAACCCCAAACTTCTAACTATAACAAAGGTTTTTTGAAGTCTTGGATAACAATGTATGAAGCTGTGTAAATTACTGTTCCAAGTTGTATAATACTAAGCCTGATTGGGAGCTTGTACTGTGTTACCTACATCTCCCAGACTAAGTAAAAAGAGCCAAAGCTCCTTCTTTGAAGCTGAGATAAAATGGCACAGGATGGCGCAACGTCACACAGCTGAATTCTCGTCTATGCCTCAAAACACAGTGACCTCACACATTCTGCCCAAAGGGAACAGCCCCTGCCCTGTTCAGGAGAGTGCCAGGATACTAATCAGCCAGAATCATGCTAAATATTACAAGTGACCTTGCCTAGGTGCTTTGGCTTCACACCTGTCTGGCTAACATATGTATGTTAGCCTTATATGTGGTTAATCTGGATGAAGCCAGCAGTGATGATGCCAGTTAAAATCAGTACTTCCTAATGAACTTATGCAAGTTTTAGCAGTATCACATTTAGTATTGTTGCATTCCTCCAGCACATCATCAACCTTGCTTCTCACTTATGTGGCTCCTCCCAATTATTTAATTTGTTTCTGTGTTTGTTTTGTTTTAATTTGATCTATGTTTCATTTGCTTCTTGCTGGCTTACTGGGGAAAATAGAACAGTTAGAGGAAAGAGAGGAACTGGTGAGATTATTAAGAGAAGATGTCATCTTGAGAGAACCAGCTCTCCAGCTCTGTTATTTAAGCCTTCCAAGTCAGGTTGCAGTAATGCAATCTCTTTTTCACATTTAGACTCTTCTTTTCTGCAGGTCTCATTTTTTTCTCTGTGAGGCATTTAATCTCTTCTATCTCTTTCCTCATTCATGACCTGGTATCCAATTACAGTAACTATTCTTGCTTCCTCATGTCAGCGATATCTTTTCAGTATTTATCATTTTCAAATAGTATCTTTTACTTCTTCATACTTCTAGCCTTAAAAAGCCAATTAAAATTCACAGGAGCTGATAAGTCTAACGTTTTTCACTGGCTTTAGCGATTTTCATCAGTCAGTTTTTATATGCAAATACAATGTTCAGCTTGATATTTCAGAGTTAGGCAAAAAACACGGCCATTAGCAGCTTATGATTCCTAGTGAAATTTGCCCCAGGTAAAATGTTTGATTCACTGTAGCTGAAGATCAGAATGATTAGAATATCAAGTTTAAATAGCTATTTTTAATGCTTCATTTGACATCTTAAAACCTACACGCCTGTCTGTTTTTAAGAGAGCTGGCAATTCTGACATAGATAACTGTCACAAGACACTACCTGTTATTATATTTTAAGTAGGTACTAATTGCCACCTTCAAGCTAGATGAGCTTGCACAAACTGATAATATGCTTTAATTTAATTTATGTGTAATAATTGCTTAAAATAAATACAACTTATGTCATTTTAAAAGTGGTGTTCTGTGCTGCAGGTGTCCATAAGGTAAAGTATATTAAACATGGTTCAGTATCCTCTGTATTTCCCTATACTGATCATTTTCAGGACATTTGAAATTCCAATACACGGAGATACATGTATTCTTAACGTGCAAAAATGATTGCTATTTTTCCAGCCTCCTTTCAGGAAATATGCAGTATGTTATAGCATGCAAGAAAGTTTCCAACTGCTTCGATTCTCAACAACCCAGGGAAAAAAAAGTGGTCTGAGGTTCTTTTAAAATAATCTAAGAGCAAAAACAAGAAGCTTAGAGGCTGTAGCTAAGTGTCTGAGTACATACTTATGATTTTTTTTTTTTAATACAGTACTTAAGTCACGAACATACCTCTTTCCCCTTAGATTTAATGTTCGCTAATGCAATGTATAAAATTCAAAAGCATTCAAAAGGAAATATCTAAAAAAGGTTTTTAGAAACAGTCAGGTTACTCTTCTAATTTACTTTCGAGTAAGTACTATATTTTAAAACAGAAACAAAATGTAAGAGTATCAAAATACCCTAAGTAATCTTATAGCTTAGTCTCCAGCTGGAGATTGTGATGAGAAATAGAGAGACAGTGCTGACATACAAAGTGGAAAATGGATTTTTCATATAAGTAAAATGTAAAGTGATAATGTTTCATAGGCCTCTTGGTACTCACACAAAATTCCTACTCTTGGCAACAGGCAGTCAGAATGTAATAAAGAAAAAAACCCATATTTTTTTTTTTTTTTAAAAAGGTCATAGATTATATATATTTGATCCCCATGTATTTTTTAATTGCACTTCAGAAATGGTGAGTTTAACAAAGCAACACAAAATGAAACATATCTAACTTGCAAATTCGAGAAAGAAAGTTAAAATATGTCATGAATCTTCAGACTATGAAAGACTTAAACATGAGCCTTTCTGTTAAGTGGTCTGGATGTCTCTGAAGAACAACTTGCACAGCTAAACAGCCGATTTTTTTTTCCTGATGAAAATATATGTTATAAGGACTTTAATTGTTTCTTCGATGAGTTATTCTCTATGTTATCTCAGTTGCTAAAAATAAATCTGGAAGAAAATAGCTGAGGTGGAATTAAAATTATTTTTGTCGTATTTCAATTAATGTGATGTCAAAATATATTTCATCCAATTAAAAAGGGTTATATTTTAGTCCAAATCAAATTTGTTTTTAAACTCCTGAAGGAAAAAAAAATGTTTTATTCAGAAATTTACAAGTGAGGAAGCTGACAATTATAGCTGTCTGCTCAGGGATTAAAACTCTTGGTTGTAGAGATGACACATGATATTGTGTTAACCCCATATCTCAGGAAAACATCCTAACTATGTATGCAGTGTGTAGGACAGACGCCTGCTTCTCAATCCTTCCTGTCAATACTATGCCATTCCCTGAACTGACAATAAAAATTTGCGCTTTAATTTTCCCAATGATTCATGTAACTGTGCAGAGAGATTGCATTCAGATAGGGATTCCTTACCTCTTGGGGATATTGTAGTTAAAAACACATCTGTGACAGGGAATAAGTAGTAGTAAAGAGCTTCACTTGTGTCATAAACATCTGAATTACACCTCATGTACTGACAGATTGCAGTTGCAAGAGCAAACATGCCCAGAGAGGCCATCTCACAACAACCCTCAGGGATCACTCACTCTGGCTGAGGTCTCCAATTTCTCAGCTCCTGCAGGAAGGGAATGACACAATTGGTTGTAAATACAGCTCCTCTGATTTGCAAATTTTTTCCCAATTTTCTACTCCAATTATTTTCAAGCAAAACATTTGATCAAGATGTATTGATTGTTTCAGAAAAGCCAAAATTATAATCATTCTGTTTGCCTCCAGTACAATTCTACTTTTGATCAAGACTTTTCTGAGATGTACACTAAAATATACTATAGTGCTTCTTTAGACCTTTCCAGATAGCCACAGAAGGCCTCTCCTATGAAGATTTCAATACATTTCACTATTATTTATTTCTCCATACTGAAAAACCTCTTATATTTTTCATTCTTAAACTTTGACTTTCGTTGCAACCCCAAGATTTACATGATAAAAATTGAAAATTTACATGATAAAAAATGATTAAAAGCTAATAAAATATGTTTCAAATGAACACTGTCTAAATCTGACTTTTACCAGTAATTTCAATACATCATACTACAGCTCAAAATACTAATTCAGTTACAGAGTAGTCTGAGAAAAGTGTATTTTTTATCAGACTAAATCAAAGGGTCTTTATTTGGAAACCAGAAAATAGGAAATTAGTAACTAAGAAATTGTTAAAGCTTTGAGCAGCTTAGCGGGCATAGAACTTTAAAAACATTGTCTGCTATGAGCAAACTTCCAATTCTTTTTAAACAGTAAAGATGTTTATGATGCAGTTAGGAGACTATATGAGCCCCTTTCTCATTGTAGTATGACAGTGCATCTGTGTCTAGCATAGGTGGTGTATCAGGAGATGTTAAGGGTATAAGGACCAAAGGAACCGTGCCTCCCACACACACACACTCTCCAGTAAGTTTTGTGCTGTCTGTAAAAAAATCAGTTTTGCATATTTTGCAAGCAAATAATATTTGTGCTTAAGGTAGATATAACCTTGATGTTAGAAATGTAGAAAATAAGTTTCTACATCCATTCTTAATTATGAATCATTTTCTTTTGGAAATTTTTGTCCATGGCTATAGTTGAAGAGGTAAGAGCTCAGAGTCATCGTTGTTTGAAAAATCAGAACATTAAAATAAAATTCGCATACATATTTGACATTTCTGTCATAGATATTTGACTTTTCTCTATTATATTCTAAGAATATGTTACCAAATATGTATTTATTTTCAGCTCTGATTTGCTTTTAAAATGTTCTTTATGTGAAAACAGACTACAAAAATAAGCATCTCCATTCACTTCTATTTTTTTTCCCATTAATATAATGTATATCTACCCATATTAACATCCTGGCTGTGACTCATCCCACCATGTTGCAGTAATTGCTATGTTTTCACACTTTTCCTCCAGCATTATTGATTCACATTCATCCTGTTTAGTACTCATGCTCTTGGACAATAGAAAACTATAGGTAAAGAAAATCTGCTGCCTCAAAAGGATTTAGAGCCTAGCGATGGACCTCCTGCAGCTTTTGCTGTATCTTCCAGAATATAAGTTTTCATTAAAAAGAGAAAGTTCCCAAAACATCAAAATTTAGGAAAAGCCTTCACTGTGTAAAGTATGTTCAGAAGAAAGCAATTTTTCTAACAGAAAAGTAAATTCCTCACATTCATCTCACTTCATCGTTAAATATAACAGTGTAATTACCAACACTGTTAACCAAAGAGCTGCTGATTGTCATAGCAGAACCAATAGGCTATGGCACTTATCCACTGTGACTAACTGTATCTGCCACTTCTGAGACTTCATTGGTTTGCAAATGTCTCTTAAACATAATAGAAGCTTTGACTACATGGGTTTACAACATTTTACTTTAAAGGTTTGCTTTTTCTTAAAGGAAAAATGACAAGAATTCCAACTTTAGTCAGCTGAAAACTGCTAGAATCTCCTAGAAATTTGTCCAGCAGCAAAGAATTTTCAGCTTAGCACATTTTGACTATCTAGCCTGCATCTTCGTAAAATCTTAGCACAGAGATATAGAAGAGGAACCAGGAAAAAATATAGATGAAATTTCCACATAATTTCTAAAATGCTGAAGAAAAAGATGCACTTATTTCCCCAAAATGCACTCATTCACCTGACATTTGCAAGGAACTACTAAAGGAATCTCCCTGTTAATTATCTTATATTTTTCATTAACTCTACACCTTTACTGGCATTTAAAATTGCTTATGTAACCACAAACACTCTTGTGGATCAGGAGCCATGAACAGACCCAGAGTGGGAAGAAAATGGGTTCCAGGCCTATCCACACATCAGGTTTTACTCACAATTTGAACTGTAATCAGAGTCTGAAAGCTAAGTCTTAGGCAATGACAGTTAGAGGGCAAAAGCATAGGGAAGAAAGGGAGACAGTATTTCAGGCATATAATGAGGTCTATGTGATAAGTACAGGGGCAGGAAGTCGTCAAGGTGAAGTAGGATGTAACAGGTTGGGTCTTGCCCTGTACAGCGGTAGACAGAGCTGGGACAATTCTTCCAATTTCAGATGAGGGACCCAGAGGACAATCAACAATTTAAGGTCTTCAGCTGTTTTGCTTGTGAGGTACACAACTTATTGAAAGGCAATGAAGCAGCACTAAAGAGAACTTCTTTCAGTACAGGTCCCATCTTATTGATACCCTTGCTCTTTCTTCCTGTTTGTAATGCTCACAGCAAAATGCTTTTAATAATACAGCAAGGCATCATTCCACTGGATTACTGTGAGACTTGTGCACTCTAATCTGTCATGATTTTTCTTCCTCTTTATCCTCTGTAGATTGCCTAATTTTATATACTTTCAAATGGGTACTCTTCTAGCCAATACCACTGTGATTAAATGCCGGGTTCTTGGTGTACAGTGGTGTGATTTTACCATTAACAGGGCTAAATACTTGTGTTCTCACTGCCCTAACTCTAGAAATCAGAAGGATTTAAAGGATTTATAAGCAAGCAGGAAGAAAATTAGCTTTTTTTCCCCCTTTCTTTTCTGCTGACCTGCAACAGATATTTCCTAGCAATATGTTTATAATTATTACTGTCATAACTTGGAAACATAAAAAATATAGCTAAAACTAGCTGTTGTAGTGGTGCATCGCAACAGAAGAGCTGCAAAGAAAATGAAATTACATAGAGTTGATGAGGAATTAGTTTGTGAGTGTTTGCTCACAGTAGCATACTCTCTAGCCATAAAGTGTAAAGATAAATAGTAGAATGAAATGTAAAAAATTAACACAGTGAGACACCAGGACCCATGCCTAGGGCCCTACAGTAACAGAGATGAATAAAAATTATGCTATGAATATAGAAATAAATAGAAATTCTGCTTACAGAGTTAGAACTCTAGTTTTAGAATCCTGGAGAGGAAAACATAAGCTTGAGGATGGTTAGTTTTCCATTGAGGACAATACATTCTTAGTATTAAAACAATTGTAGATGTACATGAAAAATCAGCCAGCACCACTAAATTTGCCTCATTAGAAAAAAATGAGGCAGTTTCTTGTTCTTTAAAGGCCTACAGGAAGGAATGAATTAGTCTTTCTGTTAAGGGAAATTGCAGGGGGAAGAGAGCAGGAAAGGGTAGTGATGAGCTGGAAAGAATCGACACAATCTGATAATCAGAAACTTCCTAGTTCCCAGATTGTGCCTCACTTTACCATGGCCATCTAAACTTGTGCAACTAATATAAGATTTGTGAGCCAGACTCACTAATCCCAAGAAAGATATTTCATAGACATCTATAACAGCTGAGAGGAATCAACTTCTAAAGGTGACCAACTTCATGGCAGTTGTGGAATCCTAGCCAGATAGATCAGACTTTTACGCATCTAAATGTAGATCAGATTGGATCCATATTAATCAGTTGAATGTGTCCAGAGTGTTCTCTGACACTGGGGTCTACTTGTATGTTATGACTTCATGCATTCATACTACCAAACTTTATTACTCTCCAAAATGAGGTAGTAGAATACAAATTGCTTATTGGGAATGGTCCGTGGCCCATGTTAATTCCCCAGCTGCACTCAGGAATTATTCAGGTAGTACTATCTGGTATAAATCAAAACCATTTCAGGGACTATGTTAAAAATTTACCAGTGTGGCAAGTGAAGTAATACTGTATGAGAATCTTGCCTGGCACTGTACAATTTTCCAGTATAAAAGCGGTCCATATGTCTCTTTTCTTAATCTGTTTAGGTCACTTTAAAATCTTGTGATTTTTAATGAATTAACATATCACTGTAAGTTTTTACCCATGATGTGTTCATCTATCACTTTTACATTAACTGCTGCTAGGCAATGTAACACTGTGTACAGCTAAATGGCAAAAGAAAGGTCTCCTGCTGAAACATTCAAGTAGACAAGTCTGCTTTTAGCTAGTTAAATATCTAACAGTTCACAGAACACTTCATCTAGCTAAACTAATGCAGTAAAGCAGTAGGTGGTAAATGGCAAAGTTTTAGATTAAGCTCACTAGTATAAAATTATTCCCACAGCCTTTATATCTTCTGGTTATAAATCAATAAAACAAAATCTAATTTAACTTATTTTATCTACATATAAGTTTTCAGATTTAGAATTGCACTTCTGGTGGATGTTCCTCATGCCAGTTTCAGCCTTACACAAATTATTATAAATAAAAAATATTGGAAAAATCTAGTCCATGAAGTCCTGTCATCCCGTTTGAAATGCCCCTGTTCCTAAATCTTCCATGACATTTTTAGTTTACATCATCATGCAGTGACAACTGGCATAAAACCCAATGTTTTGCCTTATATTCATATAGAAAGAGTCATACTAATGCATGCTACATTATAGTAACAATAACACAGGTATTCAATCTTGATCAGAGTTTTCTTAGGAAAAGACAAGTATTCATGTTAACTTCTGGTAAAAATAAAATAAAAAGTGTTTAAGTGGTGCTTGTATTTAACAGCAAACATAAGGAGTAGTAAGAGTAACTGGGTAGAAAAATTATCCTGTTTCTGATTTTCTTGAGAAAGTGTAGTTTTATAATTTACTAAGAACCAATAGGATCTACATTTCTTGCTTTTTTTGTGGACCTACTGACGTTGATGAGATTATCACATTGAGGTGATACAGGCAGATACCAACATAGGGAACAGGCTGTACTGGTGGCCCCAGTGTTTTTCCATGCCAATGACATATTACTACATAAACTGATGTCTTGGAACATGTTACAACCCCTCTCTGTCTACCTCACCTTCAAATTCGGTTTGTCTTCTCTACACAAAAGCAAAGCAGTGACAGAACCTCAAAATGCCATCTGGCAATCATATGTAGTATAGATGCATATATGTTTTATTTGTTTCTGGTAGGTTTAGTTTGATGTGATATTTATTTTTATAATTTTATTTTTCCTTGAGCTACTAGAAAGTTTATCCATATTTACAAGTATTCATGTTTCTTCTTCTCTTGTACCTTCTGTTGCAGTCTTTATTATATATGTTCTCAAAGTATTTTTCTTTAAAAAATGCAAAATGTTTTTTCTGTAATTTTCTTATAGTTCTTTAGAACGTTAGTTTATACTTTACCACCTGGTTTTATTGAATTCAAAAACAAAGCCAACAAACAACCAACAGAAAAGAGTCACAACTAAAGTCAAAATTAATTGCCCAAGGCAGCCCAAGTATACGTACTGTATTACTGTTTAGAAGCACAATGGTATAGCAAAATCAATAAATCATACTCTCATCGTACTATTTTATGTTGGTGCACGGGTTTTTTATGTTATTTAATTATTTTCAAAGAACTTTTCCATGTTAGGAAGAAATACATAAAACTATTTAATCAATAATATGTTTCCCTTTGATGTTATCGTAACTCTTTTGCTTTTATCAGGGTATGAAATGTTTATGGTTAAACAAACCTTGCTGAATGTTTATACGATTTATCAGCTTTAAGCAGGTGGTTTCTTTTCAGAAAGTAAACTGAAGACTTGGGCTCTGATCCAGGCCAGACCATAAGCACGTGTTTAATTTTAAGCACAGAAGCAATGTTCTTAAAGTCATGTGGAAAAAAATTTAAGCACTTATTTTTTCTGTTCTCTGGATCAAAACTTAAATTGACAAGAGACATTAGTCCTGTCTGTCTTTCTTGGCCTTTCCATTTTTTTTTCCTCACTACTCAGGAAAGTAAACTAGTCTGAATTATGATAGAGTGTTAAATGCTATGGAGCGATGTAAAAGTTTTGCCAGTTCATACTGCAAACTGGGTAGACACCTGGAAACTTTATCTTTAGTTCTCTACACATCAGCTTGTCACCATTTTTCAACACCTAGTTTACACTGTAATGACACTCTAAGTGGGACCCCAAGTTGCTGTCTCCCTGCTGATGAAGTAATCAACATACATCTGTTTTCTGCTGGGAAAAATGCAGCAGTTGATGTGAAGGTTTTTTAACCTGCAAGATGATGATAAACTATTATGCTGTAAACTTTTGAATTGAACAAACTTTCTTTTACTGTTTGCAAATTGAACATGAGCCGCAGGACACTGGCACATGCATCTCTTTCCATGATGGAAGACTATAATATCACCAATACAGAATTACTAAAGATAGAGAGCCAGGATAGAGAAATCTCACTGATTCTTTAATCCAGAAAACCAAAAACTTTACTTAAGGTTATAACGTGAGTATTCATGTATTTCCACAGCATAAGAACATGTGAGGTCATAAAAAACCTAGATTAGACAAGTCCAGGCAACCACATAAACCCATCAGAAACTGAAGAGGGACCTTCTCCTCATGGCCCCCAGCCCATGCATGAAGTACATCACCATCATGCACAGTAAGGCCTTAGGTTAAAAACAAAAAAGAAAAAGAGAGTGAGAGAAACAGGTAACCATGCCCAGAGAAAGAGAGATCTGTTGCCATTGCTTAAACATATGTAAACTCAGAGAATATGTTAACCGAATATACCTAAAAAATTCTAGGAATAAGGCAATATTCACTCCAAAAAGGGGGATAAAAGAAACTCCAAGATTTGACCTGTGGGAAATACATTTTTGACCACGTCAACACTGATGATGTAAGGATCGTGCCACAGATGAAGGGTTTTTATTGCCTATAGGAACATGTCTAATGTCTTCAGTTGTGATCAATCTCTGATGCTTTATGTTATCTTATCATCCCATGCTACAAAATGAAGATAGGTATCAAAAGGAGAAAAAAAGTATTCTTGGACTCAGTAGCTGTCTACTCAAAGCTTTAAAACTCTAGATTAATACATTATCAGACATTGCATCTAACACAATCAGCAGAGAGAGATGACTCTTTTAACCCCTTTTTGGTGGGGAACACCCACAGACTCACATGCTTTAGTCACTGACATTATCATGATCCTTTACACATCCTACAATTGTTTATATAAGCTTATGTTCTCTGTTACAAAAAAAAACTTCAGTTCTTTCCCTTTGTAATCCTGTGAAATGAACATTAAGTCTTTTTTCTACATTTGACATCTCCCTAGAATATCTGAGGTAACAAGTTAACTTTGTTTTCTCTTTGAGATCTTAAAAGGCTGTTTTTCTGAAGGGAGAAAAAAAAACCCACAACCAAACTGTTGCCAGTTTTAAAGTGTTGTTTTGTTTTGTTTTTTTATACATATTTCTTAAAGGAGTGGGAGAGGAGTAGCTCATTTCGCTAAACATTCTTTAAAAAAAATTGTAATTTTGCCTTGCCACCAGTCTCATGACCCATTGCAGTCCCCTAGACATCATGACCATTTCTAACATTTTTTTTTCCTGAGGGGAAGGACTTGCTTTTGTTTTCCCACTGACATTGATGCGTTCAAATATCATACAACTCTTCATTGTTCCAAACACTTTATCCCAGAGATTCCCTTAGTAAGTCAACTGCCGAGGCCCTGTCAATCTGATCAGGGTTCTGGACTTTGTCTTGTGTTGTTCCAATGACACTAAACAAGTTAGCATTCAAATCTTTCCTCCTTTAGCCTAAATATGGAATATGTCCAGTCACACTTGATAACGAGAATATTATGCATAATAATGTTATGTGCAAAAGAATTCTTAACATATCTTTAAAGCTATAAGGTCAAATGCTAAAAAAATTAGGAAATATCAAATGTAAGTTTGCTAGTGCTTTTCTTTGTTCTAAATTCTAATACTATTTTCCATGGTCCACTGCCACTTTCAGCACACTTAAATTATTTCACCTGCCTTGCTCATGATGTGGCCTTCTGGCTAATATGCCTCACACCATTAAAAAATATAATGATTAAATATCTCTTTAGCTTTTCTATGGCAGTGATTGCTACAGTATCTGAATGTTTCATAAATATTAATAGGACTTTTCAGAGCATCTTAGTAAGAGGAAGGGATGGCAATCTTGTTAAATAAAACTGAGGGGAATTACAAAGAAGCACAATTTGAAATCAATCTTATTAACACAGTTAACATTAATGCATTTTCTATTTTCAGAGCACTTCTTATAGACAACACTGCAGCTGTGTGCACTTAGTGGTTCTGAAGATAACCTTCCCCAAGTTAAGCCTGCAGAAAATGAAGGAGACATCGTTAATGACTAGTCTTTTAAAACTTTAGCTTTCAATGACTCCAAATATTGCCAGAGTTGTTTTGTAGTAGAAGTAGGAACAGGGTTAATTCATCAGGACACTATTTATTCCTCTTAACCATCCTCTGCCTATATATTCAGTATACAATTTCTAGTTTTGCAGGAAAAAAAGTCTGATACAAGTGTCATTCTTTCATTCCCGAGTACAGATTCACCCTGACATCTTGCCATTCTCTCATTACAGGGAGTGTGACATAGTTATCATATCACATGCATTCCAGTGAAGACTCTATTCTGAACTACCAGTCTGTCTTGAACTTCTGCCTACTTATCTCAGTCTCACCCAGCAAGTCTTGCATTTATTCTCCTCAGACTAGTCATTTCAGAGTAAGGTTCCTTGCTCTGTCCACACTAACATCACAGTTTGACAATCTTCAATCTTGTGTTTTTTCTCTGAGCATCTCTCTTTTGGATCTCTGCTTTCTGTTAAAGCCTCTTCCTCTTCTTTGCTGTGAGAGTTTAATGTGAACAAAAGAGAAACAGGGTGGCATCCGCAAGCATCCTTTGCCTCAGGTTGACATAACTGTAGCACAGTACTTGTAGTTTAATCTCTGAAATCTTGGAAGTCTTAGTGTTAGTGTGAAACTTGTATTTTTACAAAAACACTTTAATTTTATCAGAGACAGAAAACACAGTTCTGGTACAAATTTCACCTTCCTTATTGAATCAAGTACTAGATTGAAAAATTTTCTGAATTTCTGTTGTGAAAGTTAATATATTCTCCATATTTAAGGGGGAACATTTTGTCTGATATTTTTGTTAAAAGAATAGCTACCAAAAATCCATCTGAACTGCCAGAGATAGCTGTGACAAAAAGATCTTTTCATGAGGTTTGGTATAAGATTAAAAATTACTGAAAACGTGGTCAGATAGCTTTAATGGGAGCATCCCTACCAGCTTCAACCATAATACTTCTAAAGAGATTCATTTTAATTCTTCCTTTTCCATGAGTACAGATGTTGCTAGCCCCATGTTAAAGATTCATATGATCTAGAAGAAAGGACTGAAGAAAGGACAGCGGTGCAGGTTCCTAGGCACAAAGTACAACTAGTCTGAAGTATCTGACTGCCAATTAAAAAAAAAAATTCCAACTTTAAACCAACTCTCGAGTCATCAATTAGTCTTGTACTGTGTTTGTAACAGGCCTGTTGCCACCTAACCTGGTCAAGTCAGTTAAAGCTCAGACATATAACATTCTGGCCATTCACCAGACCTTTTTCAGTGTGTCCCTGAAAAACCAAGGTTTGCACAGCTTCTTTTAGGGACTGCAATTTGAAAAAAAAAGCATTGCTTCTCATTAATTTTTCACTGAGGCTCAGGAAATAGAGCTGAATCTCCAGTGGAATTAATGACCAAACACCTATCATAATAGAAAATAAGATATCACTGGAAATAAAGAAACAGGAAATATTTAAGGTGCACTACTATGTTTTCTACTCAGTAACATTGGTGAATCAATGAATAGCATTCTGGATTTTGCTTTTTCACAGGAAAGCCTAATTCTTCCCATTCTTTATACTACTGTCAGCCTTGCAGCACTTAGGTCTTCTTGTGAATGTAGTTCTTAGTCCCTTCTGTATGCACTGTCCTACAGCATTTTTGTTCTTTCTTCCCCTAGACAGTCATCACTTGACTTTTTAAATGGCATAGCAGCAGATATCACACTAGCAAACAATTTTAAAACATTGCTAAAAATGTATATAACCTTTGGCTAGATTTAATGCATTCAAACCATTTCTACTTTTCTGATAACCTCTGTAAAACTATCATAATAATATTCCCCTAATATCAAAGTAGTATCAAAGCTACTTTAAAATGTACCAACTTAATACTCATTTACTCAGGCCAACAGACCTTAAATTATTCCCGATTTAACATTCAAAAGAAACAATTTAAGAGGTATTTTCACCATTACCAAATTACATTAGCTCTGCTTTTTGGCTTCTGCAATTAATAAAACCATAGGATTTAATAAAAGTCCTATGCAAAGTGCAGGAGAACAGAAAGGATTAAAGACATAAGATATTATACATTTTCCTAACATTTTTCTAAATTTAATGAATAATTGGAATTCCTATTAATTATTTACCTCATATGCTACTGGTTCTAAGGATAATTTTCCAAGGTCTATATTTATAGGAAACTAGCATTTCGTGCTGTAACTATCAAATGGTGCCATATGTGCAGCCTTTTGTAAGAGAAATAATAATATATCTTTGGAAGCTTTTGTTAAAATGTAAGATAAATACAATTTAATAAAGAGTTCAACTAAACCCAAATTTAATACTCTCTCTTAATTCTATTCCATTCAAGCTTTTATGCCAGCTTCATCATTATTTGACTATGTGAATGCCTACCCATTTTGCATTATTCAGCTATGTATTAGTGTGTTGGATTCGTCACAATTACCTTAAACCATCTAAAACTTAAGTATCTAGTCTAAAAGGGTCATCTGACTGTGTAGTCATATCTAGTCACCATCTAGTCGTTAAAGCACCCCCAGAGGCTGATTCATCCCACCCTCAGACTGCTGTCTAAAATAGAAAGGATGAATTGTTCTATGGAAGTTCCTATTGGTGGTAAGTTAAAACTTTCAAACAGTGTTTTTTTGTTTCATTTCCATCATGCTTCAGCGCTGTGGCTGACACAGGTGGTCAGGGAAAACACATGCACATAGTATTGTCCCTGCTTCCTGCTGGAGCCTGGAGCGTGAAGGGCTGAATCCCCATGACAGTTATGATATGAGACAGTGGTGAGCTGCTGGTAATATAATATAATATAATATAATATAATATAATATAATATAATATAATATAATGAGCCATCTGAATGGACTTGATATATAATAGGATTTGGAGTCATAGGACAGATTTATGGTTCTTGATTCCACAGTGACTAGAATTAAAGCTCAGATGCTTGAAAACATGGTTGTACAGACATAGCAAGAGTCATGCTTCTGGATAGCCTGTAACTATTAGTGAAATTCTGTTTTGGAATTTAAATATAATGGAAGTAGGAATTGTATTTAACTGTCACCTTGTCATAATGGAACGTAAACCCAGGTTTTCAGGGATGCAAGTCAAACATGTAGATAGGTACAGAGAGGTTTAGATACAGAAAAATTATCACCCCTCAGCACTCTCAGCCAGCAAGGCTCTGAGAACCTCAATGAATTATATTTATGAGAGGCACAGGAGAAACAATCACTCTCATGATATTCAATAGTACAAGAATAAAGGAACAGACAACTACCAAAATTTCATAGGTACTATGTATCATTACAAAGTCAGTAGTATTACAGAAAAAAAAAAAAATCAGGGCTAAGTTACTATATAATATTCAATCTTATAATGACGCTTATAGCCTTTATCCTCATAGACATCTCTAGGTTAATAAAGATGTCTTAGTTCATATGCATAAAAATAACAAACTTGATAGTAAAATTTTACATGCTACAGTCCCTACATTGGATTTCATAACTGTAGGTGCTGACCCTGTATACTTATGCATGCGCAAATTACCATCCTGTAACCACAGTTACAGACTCCTACCTCAGACAGCAGCTAGCATCAGAGGCATCAGGGGATGGTGGATGGTGTGAGAATCCCACCAAAGGAATGGGATTTTTTTCTTTTTTAATTATTAGTCTTTCAAAATCAGAATCAGAATTTAGACATGACCCTGGGAGATAATAGTGGGAAGGCTGAAAAAATAGGAAGACACTTGATTTAATTTGCATTCACTTTCACATGAAAAATTTTTAATATTAAAAAACCCATAACTAATTGATGAAACACTGATTATCTGCAAGAACTTAGCTGGAACTCCTGAAAGAACAGTGATGCCAACACTGCTTTGTTTGCGTGGCTGAAAATGTTCATTATGCACAGCTGATATTGCAACTACAAAAAACTGCAAGCTGAATAGACGTAGCAATTAAATAAATGAAACTTATATTTTTTGCAGTATATTTTAAAGATGGCTGATGACCATTTAAAGGACTGATGAGGAACAGTTATCTGAGTTGTTTATCTAGTTTAGCCTGTGTAGAATTGTTTGTGGCCACTCTGCAGTACTCTTCACAGAAGAGAGTGTATTTTGATGCTTTTGTAGGTTAAAATATTCAAATTTTGAAGCGCTCAGAAGTTTCAGTAAGGTGTTTTTCTCTCACCTAGCATTTCCAATAGCTTTCTGATTTCACCTCTTTCCTTAATATTGTTTAAACTTTTTCCTGTATATTTGTAACCAAAAACATCTACAATTTCTTCATGGGCTTCCCACTCTCCTGAATGAAATGTTCTTCTACCTTTTTGCCAAACTTTCTACTAATCCCCGAGTTCCTTCTTGAAAAAGATGACTTTCTGACCAGTTCTGAATTGAATTTTCTCAGCTTACAAACGTCTTTTCCATTTAATGTCCTTTTGTAGTAGCTATTGAGTTAATTTTTTTTATTCTCTAGATGTCTCTTCTGCTTTTCTTTGAATTCGCTAAAGGGCATAACCCAAAGTGAGGAACAGCTGAGGCTCATAACTATGTGTCAGGGCTACTGCTTTTAGCTGAAAAGGAAAAAGAAGACACAGAAGAAAATAAGCCATGGAAGTCACTGAAAGGAAGAGGATTGGAGAACAAGTGAAAGCTTCCACAGAAGCATTCTCTGAGGGATTAATATCCAACACACAAAAATCAACTATGATAATTATGAACCTGAAAAGGTAAAGGGGACACTAAAGAGGGTGTTAAAGGAATTGAGATTTGTTTTCTCCATCTCTACAGCTTTGTCTTTGCTAGACAGGGGCATGGGGGATAAGCAGATATGCCTAATCTTAGGTCTTGGAGTTATATCACAAGACTTCTACTCTTCCTTTAAATAACTAGCTTGTTTCAGCAACAAATCTAATATAAAAGCTGCAATCCTAAAAGTGGTGTTGGAGAAAACAAAACAAAACAAAAAAACAGAATAAGAAGAATACACCTTTGTGGGGTTTTGTTTGTTTTTTGTTTGTTTTTGGTTTAGGGGTTTTTATTGTATGCAATTAAGAAAGCTAAAAAAAATCATTAAGATTAAACATTTATGCTTTTTTAGAATTTGTCTCTTAAAGAAAAAATAAGCATAAATCTCTTTTTCACTCTAGTCCCATTAGTGACTTTTTTTACTTTAGATGCAAATAGCACCCTTGTTTGGCTGTTTCAGTTAACATCATGATCTGCGCATTTGCCCACTTATGCACTGGAGTCAGGAATGACTGATGACTTCCAAAAACCCTCGATTTTTACTTTAGCAAAAAAAGCAAGCAAACAAACAAAAAATAAATGATAAAAAATAATTCCCAAACTGAACCAATGATGTAACACTCAACATTCCAGGTGACTTCACTTTTGTCCAAAGTAATAAAACTGTAACAAAGTGATCAATAAAATTCCTAAGTGTTTTGTTACTGAGAGTCTATAAGATTTTATATTTCTTGCCACTAAAAATGTGACCATTTAAATGTTAACCACTGGATCAGCTCTCCTAGCCATTCAAAGGAGACCAATTCGTCTCAACACTGATGATAATTAGTTTATTGGTTTATGCTTGAACCCATTTGTTAATGGTCATATGAGGAGTATTATTATCGCTCTAGCTGTCCTTATTTAAAGAAGGAAAAAAAGTGTCCAAGTTTATGAGATGGTAGTTTCTGAATTACTCCATTTCATAAGCACCTAGATAATGAATGTCTGCATAGGTTCAAGCCAAGAGCTGAATGCCAGAAGGAAGAATTCACAAGAACTCTTTTTTTCAGTTTTTCCAAAATTCTGGAATAAGTTTCCTAAAAATCACTTCATTAAAATTGATTCAAAATTTCTTTATAGATCTGAGCTCAGTCTTCAGAATGAAATCCAGAAGCCTAGATGAAGTAACATCACAGTTTATGGAAAGAGTTAACCCTCTCAGAAAAAGATCAAGAATAAGCAGAACCAAAACAGATCTGCCTATATTAGCATCTTTAAGAAACTGAAGGATGGCTTTCTAGGTTAGCAGCTAAAGCAAACACACAGAAAGAGTAGACTTTAGTCCCTGCTTCCAGGACTGATGATATATTTTGGGTAATAATTGTGAAATATCCATAAAGGAGTGAGTTATCTCTCTACTCAGCTGCTGCAGAAAAAAAGTGAAGGAAATACATAAAATGGCTTTTTAAATTAAAATAGATGCAAAAACTATTTTGAGAAAAATATTAATTTTGACAGTACATGGTAGTTCATTCTAGGCACAAATGTTAGATCATGTCACACTAGACTTACACATTCCAGAAAGAGTCCTGCTCAGAATTTTGAAGACTGAAGTATATTTGGTCAGAAATGAAAAAAGCATCTGAACAGCTTTGTTCTAAAGCTAACAGTGTGCAATTCACCTGTATATGTCCACGTGTTGCTGAGAGCTCATATTTCTACTGTGTTTTCTGCCTGAATTCTAAGGCACAGCATCCTGATAAGCTAAAACCATTCATTAATACACTAAAGCCTCAAGATGTCAGTATACATATTAATTCATTCTCTGTTAACTGCTTATTTTTAACTAAATAGCTGCACAGAAATAATTGTATTATTATGTAGCAGCTCCATAAAAGTATCAATGACAAGTCTCATGCCTGTGTTTCTGGTTCTGGTCTCCAGTATTTACTGTATCCAAAATTATATAGAACTTACAGGATCATAGAATGATAAAATAATTTAGGTTGGAAAAGACCTCTAGGATCATCTAGTCTAGCCTTCGTCCAACGTCCTCCTACCCCCTACATTGTGTCTTGAAGTGCCACATCTAATTGTTTTTTGAACACCTCCAGGGATGGTGACACCACCACTTCCCTGGGCAGCCTGTTCCAATGCCTGACTACTCTTTCAGGAAAGAACTTCCTTCTCCATGTCTCAAAGCGCCACAAAAACCCTGTTTCATGTGGCAAGAAAAGCCTTTATTTTTATACAGAAAAGGCCAGAAATTCTCAATCAGGACTATCAAAGAAAGGTTTAGCTTCAGGATACATGGACAATCAATTGCTGCTTAATTAGGTTTACAATTACTAGTGACTGTTTCATTATAAAAAGCAGCTGATATTGATGTGCCACTTGAACTTATCCCTGTGTCATGAGTATGTGGTACTAAACATCAGCAATAAAGGCTGCATGTCAGTGTTAATGTTTGTTCAGATCTAGGCAGGAATTGTGGAAGAATAGGAAAAACTTTGTCTTATTCTAGGCAATAACATTCCAGATTTTTATTCTGGCAACCTTGTACTGGATTCCCAAGGTGTTCTGATGTAGTCAAGCCAATACACAATACAGAGCTGGAGTTCATGCATGAGGACTAGTGAGGACTTCAGGAAATAAACTCAAACTGGTGGTCACATGTGGACATACCTGACAAAGCATGCCTGCCTCAGGCATCATCTCAGTCAGACACAGAAGCTAAACATGCAATAATTAAAGTTAGACTCATCTAATCACTTTATGTCCATTTCAAAGTCATATAAGAGACAATGGTGTCTTCAAAAGGGTTTCACCTCATCCAAAAGGCACCTGAAATACGTGTGATTAAATGCTTCAGAAGGTGCCTACTTTTCTCTTTCACACAGGATGGAGCAATTCAGATTCCGATGTCTGTCTTTTATGTGCCTAAAGATGTATGACGTTAATAGCATTCTAAGTGTTCCTTTGCCTAAATTCCCAGAGGAGTCTCACTGGGTACTCCTTCTCAGAGCATGCCTAATCAGTACTGACAGTTTTAAGCTGAGTATAACTGGGGCTGACTCACATTTTATCTAAGATCTTAATGACTAAAACAAAGTATGGTGCCTGTGCGACCTCATTCACTAACCTAAAATTTTCCACTTTGCAGGAATTTATCCTGACCATATTGCTGTGGGCTATATAGGGATGAGAAACTCATGTCAAAGGTGAATGTTAAAACCACTAAGTGATTGGTTAAGCTGCTCTACTAAACCTCTCATGTTACAGCAATCCCATCTTGCTTCCACAATTTAATATAATAGTAATTTGACTAGAGGGTGAAAATGAATCTGAAGTTTGGTGTCACATCATACAAAGCCAAGGAGAAAAAAGAAGTTGTCAAATGTGGATTCCAGTTCCTACATTTAACGTTTGTATAATATGTAGGGGAAAAAGAAAGCAGAATAGTTTGAGTAGGTAGGATAGATTGGCATACGGGGAAAACTTGCTTTTCTCCTCCCATTCAAAAAGGGGAAAATTAATAATATGGGAATCAAGGTGAAGGTAGATGAATACATGGGCTATTATGTAAATAGAGATGCATGGGTGGAAGTAAGCACATCTTAATGTACTGTGAGATGACTGAACCTTCTGTAGTTTCCATCTGGCTTTGGCCAGCTCACAGTCATCATTCCTGAAAGAGAAATTTTGTAACCAAACACAAAAATTGTTTGTATGACTGCTACACACACTCTTGAGCTTCAGGCTAGAATTTGCTGCACTATTTATTTATTTTTTATGCAGTTTCTTTGGTGTCCACCAAGTTAGGGAGACCCAAACAAGTTAAAGCTGATGTTGTTCAATACATTTGTCACAGTTAAGGGGGCAAGGATCTAACTCAACAAATGTATTCTTTGTAAAAGAACATTGCAGTTATGCTCCTGAGTCAAAAGCTATTTGGAATTGCATGGACCTCTTAGGGCAGCCCACCGTGCTTTATGATATTCTTATTTGTAATGTACTTATTAAAAAAGATAACAGAATATGATAGAAAATGTAGGCTGATATCTACCTTGTTGGTAAAAGCTTATTTTCAAAAACAGGGAAAAGAAAGGGTTAAGTAAGAAGACATTTTATAAGATGGATTGTTTTGAAGCCCAGACTCTTTGGGGTATTTTATGTACAAAGGCAGAATGACATGCTTATAAGATGTGTACCTGATAGTATAATCATACAGGCATTAGAATTTCAGATGCAAAAGATCCATCAATTTTTTAGTCATTTTATTTTTATTCACTAAGGGGAAAAATAACTCATATGTACTAACTTAAAACAACCATCTTCATGTGAATTACTCAATTGGTGATTCATTAGGAAAAAATTCTATTTGAATCTGGGTCCATTTCTGGAATACATGACGTATAACCTTGTACTCAGGAATATGTGTTCAGTGATTGAAAGATGATTGAAGCAGAATAATCTGTGATAAACAGAGCATAAAACTAGATTATATATTTGCCTTTTGTGGTAAAAACCCCTTCCTATATAGAGGTGATGTGGCAGCAGATTTGTCATTTTTTTCCAGTTTTGTAGTATTATTTCTGAGTTCTTCTCCTAGCTTGTACGAATGAAATGAGGGTGTCCTGAAAATCAAAGTCATGGAGCTGCACAACATTGACTTCAGGATCAGTCTGACACTGGAAGTGAGTGAAGAATTGTTTGTGAAAAAACTCTTATGTCTTTTTACCACTGGGAATTTACCTGAGGAAGTAGGTAGAAATTAACTATTACTGGATTGTTAACTTAATAAGCTCAAAAAATTGAAGCAATTGCACACTTTCTTTTCAAAACAATTATCAATCATTGAGAGTTCATGCATTTGGTTTTCTTTGAATGATCTTTGAATGAAAGTCTACAAAACATTTGAAACCAAAAAAGCACTTTTAGGTACTGAGTAGCACCTAAGAAAATCAGGAAAATTTGAATAAAATCCATCACATATGAATATTTCTTTTTGTCTGTATAAAAAAAATTCATCATCCATTGGAAAAAAAATAAAAAGAAAAAAGGTTGAAAAAAAGAGAAAAGATCCTACAACTAGCTTTTTGATATTCAGATATGATTAGGTGAAGATTGTAATTTTTTGTACAAAAAAAATTTCAGATATTTTAACTTATTTGATTAGTAGAACAAAGGTAGCTGTAACTTATTAGCAATTAATTGCATCTGTAAGCATTCTTCAGTCATCTCAGAGTGTTCTATTGAATACTTCTGCGGCCAGTTCTATAGTCAGGGATTTTTTTAATGTGTGCACAGAGCAACAACAGACTCAGGTAGGCTAGCTGTAACCAATGGAGTCTAAAGTCTTTTACCTTATTCCATAAAGCATTATGCATGTAGATGCATACGGATTTATGCTTAGAAAACTAACTGCATTTTTTATTTATTTATTTATTTTTTAATAGGTTTAAGGTTCTTCTAAGGGTGCTCCTGGAACAGGAAGGAAAATAAACAAAATGGGGAAATGGGGAAACAGGGAAACACAGAAATAAATTATTAAGAGGATTCAAAGAGCTTTACTTCTTTTTAAGAGGGAGAAGGTTTATGACAAAGTCAAATTAGAAAATCTGAAAGCTGAATTGGAAGTCTACTTCACTGAATAATGCAAAATTACCAAAATGGTGAGATTAAAGCATAGTTATTTAGAATATTTTGATACTTATTTCATCATAATCCAACAGTGTGATGTTTCATGCTTTCCTCTTCGAAACTGCATATGGCTTTTGTTTGGCTGGTTCCTTAGCTTTTTTAAACTAATCTTTAGCTTCCCAGGGAGCAATTACCTCAGTTTTCAACTTTGGATGTAGTGTTCATAGTCAAGCAGGACAGCCAAGCTGAAACATTGTTTTCTGTGAAACTTTCACCATATGATTTGGTAGAGTATTTCTGCATTTAGGCCATCAACCTCAAGTTTAGAATAGGCAAAGAAGGGATATCTGGAATTTGAAGAACATTTGAGTATATGACAGAAGTTTTCCCAGATCTTGAAAGTGTATTTCAGGTTCACTTTGTAGAAAAAATTGACTTCTTGCAGGTTTCTGTTTGGCGCATATAGGGAATGGAGTAGTGACTATCTCATGTAGAAGATGAATAATGAATAGGATAGCAAACCATTGCCATCTAATGTGTATCAAAAAGAAAAGCTGTAGATTTTTAACATCCATAAACTGATGCACAAATAAACGTAAAATTACAAATGCACTGGTATATGCACTTGTTCCCAAGGACTGCTTTAGTTTTCTTAATTCACATTTAGTAAGTCTCAGAATCTACTTGAGAGCAAGGTATCTCTCAAAATAAATAAGGCTTATTGAATTTGAATATAGCCTTAAAGAAAGACCTCCACAAATGATCCTTATAATGTCACCTTTAAAATAAAAGAATATGTTCCATTGCACTGGAACCAGCTGGCTTCACCAAACACTGTATAATTTTGAATGATAAAGCCCCTTTACTAGCTCTTGCATTTAGAGGTGTAATTTGAATACCCAGGTAATCAATATCTGCTTTGCTACATGATTACAACCAAATAATTGAAATATCAGAAGGTCAGTGAGCCATATAGCCTTTGTACTGAAGAAATGAGACATTCTAATGACAATGCCTTCAGTACAAACACAGTTCTTAATGTAATTTCGTACAACTTTTAAAAGTACTGGTTTTAGCACTCTGCAAAGAATAGAAGTGTGTGAAAATGATAACCTGAAAACACCAGTGGCACCTTTGTGCCATTATTTTTTAAATGGAAATCCTCATTGCTGCCTACAGTACTTCTGCAGACAAGACCCACTCAGGGAGGAATATTATGCAAATCCAAGCCAAAGTGATATGATTTATTTTGGACAAGTCTGAAGGCTGGAAACAAACTGCCACTTCTTGCAAGATAGGAACAGTGTTTTATGAACCCTGGTTCCTCTGAAAAAAAAAGAATTAAATAAAAATAAAAGATCTGTATAAGGGAAATACTTAATTCATGTTTTCACTTCTAAAGAAAAAAGGATTCTCCCTTATGATATATAATCAGGAGAATCTGTAGGTGAAGAATAAGTCAAGGTTAATATAAATTATGTATCTGCTGCTCAGTTGCAAGGCAGAGCAGAGGGAAAAAACAGACTTTCTTATCAAAGAATGACTGCAATATTATTTCAAAGGTACTCGCTGTGATTGTAGGATAATAGTTTTAAAACTAGCATAAGCACAAAGGTTGAGCAGCTTACTTAATGAAGCACTAGCCTTTCATCCCTAGCCATATAATTTAAATCCATCTTTCAGTCCTAAGTAAAATGAGTGGCCTCATCTTTGTCCCTCATGGACAGTAATGCCCATTATGAAGCTACTACATGTAATTTGACACAATTTAGTACAACCAACAGCTGTTTTGTCAGTAGAACACCTAGCTTCAGCCACTACAAAGGCTGAAATATCTTTTTCCCCAGTAACTTTCAGAATTGTGGTTTTGTTTTCACCAAGTCTGTAAAAATACCTATTTTTACCCACTGCAACCCTCATTCCATGTGTGATTCCTTATCTCCAACTTCTGTATCAATCCTTCTAGGATTCAGATTTTAACAATGAACGTTGTGTTACGTCTATTGTTCTCTTTGTTGTTTTTTTTTTCTTTGTTTCCACAGGATGTCACTTTTAGATCTGAAACTTCAGCCATCTTATGTACAACATCGGTGTCTACTTGAGTGCAGACCTAAAGAAAGGAGATGTTGGCTTAATATGAATTTTTGCAGCAGGTTTTAACAGCTGTTTTTCAGTTACCTGACTTGGAAAACCACTTGCTTCTGTTATTAATTTCAATAATATAAGACATTTTTGTGTATTCATAACTTACAGGGATGAATCTGAGACTACTTGTAGGTTTCAATCTAATAATATATTTTCAATGCCCGTAGTAAATAGTTACATTACATTTTGTACCTGTCTTTCCAAAGAAAGTGACCCCACAAACACTGATTCTTAGAGACCTCATAACCAAATTTAAATTTGGAAGATTTGCACTGTGAAATCATCTAGTGACTTAGTGGTGATATTGAGTATGGGCAATCTGCCAATTGTCAGAATATATGGAGCTACCTTTGCTTACATTAGTAATTTTTCTCAGTATTTCACCTGCCGTGAAAAAGAACTTGTAAAGTCATTTTGCTTTAGGAAATGCTAATTGATTCTCATTGTCTGCAGTGAGCACAGAGGTTCAGTTCATGTTTATATTTTGGTATAATTATAAGGTCCAAATTTCAGTCACATTCAGCCCCATGGCTTGGATTAACATAGGTAATATAAATAATACTGCTTTGACAACCATGGTGTCTTCATTTCTTCACATATATAAATTTGCAGAGATTAATTCTACTCTCCTACTCCCATGATTTAATGGGACATTTTCTGTTTAGTGAATGCATCAGAGGTTTCTTCTGAATATTATGCAGCCTGTTCCTTCTTTCTAGCTTTCTGAACTCTATCAGATGCTTCAGTTCCCTTCTGAATAGTGAAAGCTAAAGTCTTATTTATGTTTGTGAAACCTTTACTAGGAAAAGCAGTCCCAGTGAATCAAATCTTACCGTCAGCGAACGCATCTGCAAAAACATTGAGCTTGACTCTTTTGTTAGCAACAAATTTGGCTTAAATATATTTTTGAAAAGATTAATTTAGAATAATGAATTCATAAGTTAGCCAAATCTGACTAAGTTTAATAAACATGGTACTTGTATAGTCATGAGAATATTTAGATTTTTTATTTGTTTTAAGCATTACCTTTACTCTGTTGATGAGATGCAACAATAAATGAAGACCAAGCTAAATCCTGAATGTGTCACATCTTTTTTTGATTTGAAGGCACAACCTAAAGGCAATTTAAAAGACTCACAATAGGTAATGAATTTAATTTTGAAAATAAGATAGTGTTTTTATCTAATGGTCATATACTATAGAGTACGTTATGTGATTTATAGTTAAACAATACCACTACTGTAAGTCATTATATTAGAAAAGGAAAAAAAAATTACTCTCTTCCTCTCTTTAAATTACAGACCATCTACCTCTGTTTACTTGTAAACTGTACATTTTCTGCTAGCCCAGGTTTTAGGCCTTTTTTTGTCTAACTTCAATCCACTTTACTTGCAGCTATTTTCAAGCAGACAATGAATTTAGAATAGGGGAAACATTATCCATTCTTAACAATATGATAACCCAGATCATTGTTGTAGTCCATCAAGACACATTATTTTTAAAAAGTAACGACTTAAAAAGCATGTTGTGTGTGAGAGTGATGGTTTCCTGCACTCAGCCCTATTCTGACAATACAAAAATAATGTTTACAATTACCTGGAAGCTGATTACTTCTCTGAAAAATAGACATGTGCATTCAGACTAATATTTTCATTCACTTCTGCCCACAAAAGCTTTTCTTTACAAAAATAATACAAAACCCCATTACTCAACAGTACTTGAATAATAGCAAAGTGTGAGCTGTTTTTTCTTGGGGTGGGTTGGAGGAAGCTAAGGAAAAAACAAAGAACCCAAGAACTGGATTATGACTTGACATGGTACTTAAATTCACCCTTCTAATGAGCCTAAAATACCACATCAAGGAGAATTTCAAAGACTGCCTTTTTACAAAGTCTGTACAGAACTGTCTTTTCTCAGTCTCAAAAGCTTTCAAGGGCAGAAAGGCCAAGACATCAACACTGTCTTGTCTGCAGAATTCCCATCAAACACAGCATTTAAGAACAGAGTTTTATGAAAGAGATTCAGATAGTTACTAGTTTAGGTTTAATTTAATTATTAAAGAACTTATTCAATAGTGAGTATTTATTATGAAATCCCTTTCACAGAAAGAAAACCCATTTAAACACACTGATTATCAGTTTAATAACTGTGTACTGTGAAAAATGTCTAGATTTCTTTGTTAATTACTATGCAATCGTGTTTTTTCAAAAAGACATATTGCTTTATTAACCTTAAGGGAGAGGTTGTATACTTGACACCAGTTGTTACCTACAGGCCTGGAGTATAGTGATCTGTAAAGATAGTACCAAAGAAAACTCTATATTGTACTATTAAATTAAAACCAACCTCTACCTCATCATTATCATGAAATTAAGACAGAATAGGCCATGGAAGCAAATATCTCATTATCAAATATGACAAAGATTTAATTAGGGTAATTTTTCAAGAATGCGTACTGGGCAGTGGCTTTTACATGTCCCTGATTCTTCAAATATTTAAAGTCACTGTAACTCATTGCTATTGACAAGGTATCTGTACCATAAACAAACAATAAATTCAGCCATGTCTTCATATAGCTTTTTTTTTGTTTTTTCCTCACTTGAAGAGAGAAGGGTTGGGTGCCCAGATTCACTGGAGCAGAAGCCATTCTTTGTTCTGCTTGAGGTGGTGCTGTTTCAGGAGAGGAGCTCAGAGCTGTAATCCAAGCACATTTTAATGTTAAACTTCATTTTAAAAGTAAGCAGGTCTTGGAATTCTATACCTTTATTTCTTTTTAGTTGCAGTTCTTGTGTCTGTCAAATTAATTTTTTTTTTTTTTTTTTTGAGGGTGCTTGAGTGTAATTGTAACATTGACGATGACTTTAGTAAAGGAAGTATGATAAAACTTTGTTGATTAGATCCTCCTCCACTGAGCTGGGAGGAGATGTGGAGACTTGTAGTCTAGCAAGATACATTGTGTCTATATATTCTTGAGATGGTCTGGGTCCTTTAGCTGTTTATTAAATAATTGTTAGATTTGGGGAGGTTAAGGGTTAGCTACTCTTTGCTGATATAGGAATGAAAATTTTATCATATAGCTTTAACTATAGATATTATATACCTTTAGAAACACAGTTATATTTGTAGTTATAACAATATATATAGTAACTGTACATATATATATACACACATGTATGTGTATATGTATACTGTATATATGTATACTGTACATGTATATATATATTCCCTACTTAGGAAGAAATTATTGGGGGAGGGAGGATAGGGGGACAGGCGCTGTGGAAAAAAAGATCATGCACTTGTGAGATAAAGTTTGGTTTTCTGGCTATGAAAGTGAAAACAATAATCAAGGAATAACATTTTGGATAAATTAAAACAATTCTGTTTGATTTTGAAACCTGCTTGGATTTTAGCATTTAAAAACATAGTCTCAGCCAAACATAATGAAATACCTAAATGAGAAACAAAATCACAGAAATCAAAATTTCAGAGGTTTTTAGAGCCAAAAGGAGTAAGATTGGAAGAAGGTTCAGTCAGAACCTTTTTGCAAAAATTTTTTAATCTTCTTTAGAAGAATATTTAGAAGACTTTTTAATCAATATGTGAGCAAAGGAGGTCTAGTATAAGTAATGAAGAATCCCTACAAAAAACTCACATTCAGGAATGGGCACATAAACCAGAAAACTGTCTTGACTAGATAAAATTTCAAGGACATGAAAAATCTCAATATCATCTTATTCCTCAGAATATAAAAAAAGAGAATAATTGTTTTTTAATTTTTACTTGAATAAAATGAAGACCTCTGATATCAGTAATAAAATATATACATTTTAAGTAAGAAACAGGTTTGCTTCTTACGTCTTTTAAAGATTTAGGTGGATAGTTTTCACTGTAGTATTCCTAAGGAAGCAAAATATTCCTGTATTTCAATACTACATTTTGTTACTTACATGTAATTTAATGCAATCTGAATCCAAAATTCATATCAACTTTTATTTAAAATAAGATTTTCAGCCATGTGTGATGAAAATCATTAGTTCTGCTGGAATTATTTTTAGATATTTTTGGATGCATGTAGCTGTAAAAACTGAAAGTTTTATTAGTATTTTAATGTAAAAATAGAACAACCCATATCTTTATTAGGCTTTTCTTTTCTTTTCTTTTCTTTTCTTTTCTTTTCTTTTCTTTTCTTTTCTTTTCTTTTCTTTTCTTTTCTTTTCT